>JABUQX010138556.1:2500-7500 GCA_015478945.1 Trachelipus rathkii
ATTTATATTTCTGCCGGAAACAAAATAGTTTCGTCAAAAATAGAAAAGTACCACTGGAAGCAAAATAGTTTCGTCAAAAATAGAAAAGTACCACTGGAAGCAAAATAGTTTCGTCTTTAAAATAGAAAAGTTCCGCCAGAAACAAATAGTTAGGTTTATTTTCGCGCTGCCACCTTTTGCATTATTTACTTTTTCTAGTATTGGTGCTGTGGTTTTGCCTTCTTCCTTCCTTCATTCCTCTCCTAATTCTTACCTTCTCTCTTCGTCATTTCTTTTCTTCTACTTCATTCTCCAGCCCTCGTCATGGTGGAGACTAACGACGACACTCATCCTCCACCTCCTCACCACTTTCGTCTTCCTCCTTTCTACCCTCACCATCCTGAAACATGGTTTTCACTAGTAGATGGCATCCTTCGTACTATCAGTGATGAGGCGACCAAGTACAGTACGGTTTTGTCCTTCCTGCCTGAGGATGTATCCCTCCGCATTAGGGATTCCATCCCTACACTGTCCGCTTCTTCTACCCCTTACTCAGATCTTCGTACCCTCTTGATCTCCCGCCTGTCCCTTTCTCAGGAAGCCAAGTACGAAGAACTTCTACGTGGCACCTCACTAGGAGATCAGAAGCCTTCTGATCTCCTGGTGCAGATGCTCTCTTTGCTGAGTGGACCCCCTACTACACAGGAGTCAGGTTTTGTCCGCACTCTCTTTATTCAGAAACTACCCAGAGATGTACAGTATTTCCTCGCATCGATGGATCCAAAACTTACTCTTCAGGAGGTTGCAGAGAGAGCCGATGGTCTTATACGCTTCTTCAACTCTAATGCTCCCGCTGTTTCTGCCATCGCTGCTCCTGTGTCTGTTTCCTCTTCTCCTGCAGCTCAGGCACTTACTTTTCCTCCTACTTCATTGCCTCTCCCGTCTTCTTCGCTTCCTTCTCCCTATACCTTCTCTTCACCCCCTCTGTGGTCTCTCCGGTTCCCTCTTCCGCTGCTACTTCTTCTTCTTACCCGGTGTACCCGCCCCATCCCTCGTACCCCTGGTCCATCTCCAGCGCCTCTCACGACCCCTGTTCCTCCCGTTTTTCGAGTATAGAGACCCGTCTTTCGGCTTTGGAACATGGCATGGCAGACATGAAAGCGGAGCTGATGTCCATCTCCGCCATGCTACGGTCTCAAAGGGACTCTCGTTCCCGCAACCGCTCCTCTTCAGGTCGTCGCTTTTCTGACCGTTCTCCCACCCCAGGCCCTCAGCAATATCCAAATGGGTATTGTTTTTACCACCACCGGTTTGGCTTGAAAGCGCATAAGTGCAATCAACCCTGCACTTTTTCGGGAAACTCCCTAGCCAGCGGTTCATAAAGGCGGTGGATCCAGCTGGCCACCCCTCCGTTTGTTCTTCTTCTCCGCCTTCTTCCTCTTCTCAGGATGTCCTGCGCCTTTTCGACAGGTCTACAAATCTGTTCTTTCTGATTGACACCGGTGCGTCGTTTTCGCTTCTTCCTCGAGATACTACCCAAAAGTCCGCTGTCCCTCTTCCTGACCGGGCTCTTTACGCAGCAAATGGTAGTACCATCCCTGTCTATGGTGAGCGTTTGTGCACCTTAGACCTCTCTCTCCGCCGTCAATTCCCCTGGGTATTCGTGGTCGCTGACGTTACCCAACCCATTTTGGGAGCTGATTTTCTGTCACATTTCGACCTTATGGTCGATCTAAGAAACAGGAGATTGGTTGACGGTTGTACGTCTCTGTCTTCTGCAGGTACCGTAGTTTCTTCTGCTCTTAAAGGCATCTCTGCGGTTGCTCCTTCTTCTGGTACCTCTCCCTTCTTCACCATCCTGCAGAAGGATTTTCCGGCGCTGTTGAACCCCTGTTCTTCTTCTCCTGTTCAACATTCTGTGCGCCATCATATAGAGACTACTGGCTCTCCCACTTTCGCTCGTGCTCGGCGTCTGCCTCCTGACAAGCTCAAGGCAGCCAAGGCGGAGTTTGAGCACATGCTCGAACTTGGTATCGTCCTCCCCCCTCCATATGGTCCCTAAAGGTGCTTCTGATTGGAGGCCTGTGGGAGATTTTAGGGCTCTGAACGCTTGTACGTTACCAGATCGCTACCCGGTCCCGCACATCCAGTCTTTCACCTCGAATCTGGCCGGTAAGACCATCTTTTCACATTTGGATCTTGTCAGGGCGTACCACCAGATCCCAGTCGCAGTAGAGGACATACCGAAGACGGCCATCATTACACCTTTTGGCCTCTTCGAGTATACTCGCATGCCTTTCGGTCTCAGGAATGCAGCTCAGACTTTCCAGAGGTTCATTGATGACGTTCTTAGAGGTCTCCCTTTCGCCTTTGCTTACCTCGATGACCTCCTCATAGCTTCCTCTTCTCCTGCCGAGCATGAGCAACATCTACGTGCCGTTTTTGCCAGGTTGGACGAATGTGGCATGCGTCTCAACCCAGCAAAGTGTGTTTTTGGTGTCCCTTCTCTTACCTTTCTAGGACACACTGTTTCAGCGGATGGCATTTGTCCTCTTGCAGAGCGCGTGGAGGCCATTCGCACCTTCCCTAGGCCTGTCTCTCAGAAGCAGCTTCGTCAGTACCTCGGCATGCTTAACTTCTATCATCGTTTTCTCAAATCGGGCGCTGATATTCTTCGACCTCTCACCGCTCTCATCCGCCACAAGCACCGAGGCAGTTCTACAAAAGTGGACTGGTCTGACGAAGCTACGGCTGCTTTTGAAGCTTCCAAAGAAGCACTCGCTTCTGCCACACTCTTAGTCCACCCTCAGGACTCAGCTCCGACCAGAGTTCAGGTAGATGCCTCCGATTTTGCTGTCGGAGGTGTTCTCCAGCAGCACCTGAATGGAGTGTGGTCTCCTCTCGCCTTTTTCTCTCGCAAGTTGCAACCTCCTGAGACTCGCTACAGTGCTTTTGGGAGGGAGTTACTTGCGATGTATCTCGCCGTTCGTCATTTCCGCTACTTTCTGGAGGGTCGTGAGTTCCACATACTCACTGATCACAAGCCACTTACCTTCGCTATGGTCTCCAGAAACGAACGGCACTCTCCTCGAGAAGCTCGTCACCTTGAGTATGTCTCGCAGTTTACCACTGATGTCAGACATATTTCAGGTGTCGACAACTTCACTGCTGACGCTCTCTCCCGCATTGAAATCGACGCGATTTCAGCCTTGCCCAACATCGACTACGACGCTATGGCAACGTGCCAGACTACTGAGGATCCTGCACTTCCACAAGATTCTTCTCTCAAGCTGGAGTGGCTCCAACTCCCTGGGATAGAGAAGAGACTTCTGTGCGATGTATCTCAGGGATCCCCTCGTCCTTTCGTACCTGCATCGTTCCGTAAGGCTGTCTTCCTCAATCTTCACTCGCTTTCCCACCCTGGCATTGAGGCTTCATGCAAACTGGTTTGCTGCCCGATTTGTGTGGCCTGATCTGAATGCCGACGTAGCAAAGCTTGGTGTCGCACTTGTCTTCCCTGCCAGCGTTCTAAGGTCCACCATCACCAAGTCCCCTCTAGGCACCTTCTTACCCCCTGGTGCTCGCTTTGAACGTGTCCATATCGACATCGTCGGACCTCCCTCCCGCGGTAAGAAATACATTCTTACGTGTATAGATCGGTTCACACACGATGGACCAAGGCTATCCCCCTCTCTATAACGCGGAATCCATAGCTAAAGCTTTCTTGGCTCATTGGATTTCGCGCTTTGGTGTGCCGCTTTCTGTCACAACGGACCAAGGTAGACCTTTTGAATCCTTCTTATGGAGAGATTTGATGAATCTTCTTGGTTCAGAGAAGATTCACACGACTTCTTTCAATCCAAAAGCGAACGGCATTGTTGAACGTTTCCACCGTCAGCTAAAGGCTTCTCTTCTAGCTCAGCCCAATCCGGAAAATTGGACTGATGCTCTCCCTTTCGTAATGCTTGGCATTCGTTCGGCTGTTAAAGAGGATCTGCACTGTTCGGCTGCTGATTTAGTGTATGGTTCTCCTCTTCGTCTTCCCGACAAGCTTCGTCTACAGCCGACAAGCTTGCTTATCTTACCCGCTTGAGGCGCTGTGCTTCGTCGTGGAGACCAACTCCTTCTCGCACACAAGGTGCATTCCTATATCCCTAAAGACCTTTCTTCCTGCACTCATGTCTTTGTTCGACATGACTCCCACCGCACCGCTCTCCAACCTAAGTACGATGGACCTTTTCCAGTGATACTTAGGAAGGAGAAATTCTTCACGATACAGCGTCCCACACGCACAGAAGTCGTTTCGATCGACCGCCTTAAGCCTGCTTTCTTCGAGGCGAATCCTCTTCCTGTTCTCGACCCTGACGCTTTACCTTTTGTTTCAATTTCTCCTCCTTCAACTCGTTCTTTTAACGTTCCTATCTCTCCTCCTGCATCTCTTCCTCCTCCTTCTCCTCCTCCTCCTCCTCCTCTCCCTTTTCCTGATCCTCTTCCTTACCCTCCTTCTCCACAGCCAACAGCACCAATACGACCGGCTCAGACTCCACCCGCACGGTCATCGTCATCCTTGCCTCCCTCCACTCCGGCTCAGGATTCTTCAACTCCAGCTCCACCTCGGGCTACTCTTACGACACATGCAGATGTTCCGACTCGCCCGATCACCCGCTCACAATCTGGGAATCCTGTCCAGACTCCATCCCAACCGCTTACTAGAATATCGAGCAGGGGTAGGCACATTCGATGGCCGGCGCGCTATTTGGAATAGTTTCGTGCCTTCAGCACTGCAGGGGAGTATCTGTGGTGATTGAGGTCAGGTCAATTTTACCAAAATAGCGTGCCAATGCAAAAGCGTAGTTTTTTGAACGAACTCTTTTTCTCACCATGGCAATTTAAAAATTATGATTACGACTGACGTGCGTCCTCATCTTATCTTGCCGCCATTTTCGCACGACAACGACGCTTTCTAATTGCTTACAAGAATTATGGATTTTTACTATATTATGAAGGCTTAAAGCTTATTA
>JABUQX010138556.1:12500-19550 GCA_015478945.1 Trachelipus rathkii
TAAACATACATTTCTATTTACATAATTGTTATTATTTAATTTTAGGCCTTTTAAATCTTTTATAAGTGTTTATTTTTACAGGGTTATATTTTTATATGTATGTGAAGATTTAAAGGTTGTTGATGAATGCAGATCCTTTAGATTTGAACGGACTATTTGTCGGGTGGGGATATAAACAGGCTCCCTGGCCCGGTTTGGTAAAGGATGCAATGTCAACCTGCTCCCAGGCCCGGTTCCTGAAGAAAAGAAAAGATGTGTTAGAGGGTGTACGAGTATATTATCATTATTATTTTTCTGATTCAGTTTAGAATTATAATTCAAGTTAAATATACCTCCAGAATCTGCTGGAGGAAGCTTAGTGTTTCTTTTTATAATATAAGGTCTCTATTCATTTTATCCTAAAAGGAACTAGGCGACTAAAAGAAAAATTTAACTTAATTTAATACTTTATTCACAATTTTCTATTTATTGCTTTTCCTTATTCACAATACTTGTCATATAACTTGTAATAATATAATATATGGACTTACTAGGAAATAAGTGGTTAACAAGTGTGGGCTTAATTCAATTTTTCGTCTGAGTGAAAAATTATTCTAAGTCCAGTGCGGGTATTTTGAAGGGTACTTTTGTTTGGGGGGTATTTGGAGGGTAAAATAACAATTATAGGAAAAAAGAATAAACTTTAGTAAGTTCCATATATATATATATATATATATATATATATATATATATATATATATATATTATATATATATATTATATTATAAATAGATAACACATTATATATATATATATAAATAATATATATATATATTGTTTAGAGGCTCTTTTTCCTTTAAGAGAATATTTTCTGTCACAAGAGTGGGTAATTTCTCAAAGCCTGCCTGGCAACACTAGTTTTATAGCAGAAATCTTAGTTTGAAATAGATTTTACCCCATGGAGGCAGGATGTGTTTTTATTTGTTAATTTTGTGCAAACTTTGAAAATGAATTTGTATAATTTATTTGACATCTGTAATGATAATAGCAGTTTTCTTGCAATTATAGACTATTGTAAATTTATTTTAGAAGTGAAACGTTGCAAATAAAGCAGGTAAATAATATATGGCAAAATTTTTAAGGAAAATAGGTATCAATTTTTATATTCTAATGACGAAAGATTCAAAGTAACTATGGCAAGTAAATAATATAATTTTACTTTTTATATTATATATATAGTATATATATAAATATATATATAATAAAATATATATAATAAATATATATATTTATATATATATATATATATATATATATATATATATATATATATATCATGGCCATATAGGGGGCTCGGCTCGAGCCCCCTAAAAAGGAGTTTACCCTTTTAGGGGGCTCGAGCCGATGGGGGACGGAAGGGGGGATGTTTCATACCCCGGAGGGAGGGATTAGTCCCCCCGCGCGACACCCAAATACCAAAAGAGCGGGGGTTCCGGAGACCATCCCTCGGAGGGGGGGATTAAGTCCCCCTTAGTCCCATATGAGGCAGAGAGACCCCGACCCTGACATCGGGTGGTCTACCGTGGTATTCGTTAGTTTTTAAACACCCTAACACTCGGCGCGCCCTATTTTTTTGCAGTCAAAGTCTTTTTTTTTCTGTGCCATGCATATGCAACAATGTGTATGCCTTACTCGTGTGCTGTTGTTCTCCTATTACAGATGTCAGCTTTAGACACTAACCTATATATATAATAATATACTTATATTATTAATATATAATATATATAATAATATATATATTTATATATATATATATATAATATATAATATATATATATATAATCATGAATTATATCGATATATCAATACTCGACTATTCGATATAGTTTCGATATATCGAATATCGAAGCTCAGACGAAAAATTGAATATAACGAAGAGTGGTGTCCCACAGGGTTCAGTGGCTGGGCCACTATTGTTCCTCATATATATAAATGAAATTTAGTATCAGTTGTTTAAACATATCTTTCTAAGGTTGCAAGAACTAAAGTGCCACCTCAGTTAGTAATAGTCGAAGGTGCCATAAAGATTCAACAATGATTCTTGATCAAACTTCCTATGGGTGGGCACAGATAAGTGGCAAATGAAATTTTAATAGTAAAAAGTTAAGGTGTCCTTCACCTAGGTTACTCAAAATAAAAGTTTTAACTAAGATATGAATGGGAGTGGCTTGAGTCTGTGGATCCAAGAAAAAGATTTAAGGTGTGATTATAAAGCAGTATTTGAAAGTAGCTAATCAAGGTGTTTGGAAGCTAGAATAAAGCTAATAAGATGGCTGCATAATAAACGCAATGTTGTTTACAAGAGCAAGGAAGTTATATAAGTAAACTGTATAATAGGCCAATAATAGAGCAGTATAGAGTATTGTGCACAAGTTGGGCCCCTTTATTTTTAAAGAAAGACTTTAGATAGCTAGAGAAGTGCAACGCTAGAGCACAAGGATGATTCTGGGTTTGAGGGTAGAGCTATGAGGAGAGCTGAAGGAGTTAGGAATGTTTTCATTAGAAAGGCGATTTCTCAGAGGGCATAAGTACACAGTCTACAACAAAAATATTTACATCTATTGATACATAGAGAACCAATAAATTTCAAATAGTAAGAAACATGGACGGTGACCAGGCGGGCATAATAAGAAATTAAGAAGAAAGATGTCATCTTGATATAAGAAAGCAATGCATTCAGTAATAGGGTTGTTTAAATTTTGGAATGGCAGATGAGGTTGTTGAGTGTGACTCGTTTGCAACATTTAAGAAAGGGTTAGTTTCGTTTATGGATGGGTTGGGTATCATATAAAATATTGACGAAAAGCCAAATTGGCGGTTTTTTAGTTATAGCAGTTATTGTAGATGGCATTGTGACGCAAAAACTTAGTTTATTAATGTCATGTGGATGTTTGCGGTATCATATTTATATATCATTAGTTTTGATTAAGCCAAATTGGCTGATTGTATTCACAATCAAATTCGACAAGCCCTAGGGTGCTTTGTGGATTGCATGACATGTTTTGGGGTAGTTGGGTTGACTGGGGCAGCTCGATAAGGCCCATGTGCTTTTATTGTCTCTTATCCTAATGTCCTGAATGTCTATAACTCATTACAAATAGTTTTAAAAAAATTAATGGAATTGTTTAGTATTGGTGACTAGTTCACGTACATAGTATATTTAAATTATAAACACATTTCATTTTCAAAAATGGTTTTAAAAAATTATTTGAGTTTTTTTTCGTTTACGCATTTCAATTATCGTGAGCAAATATTTTTACTAAAAAATTACTAATTTCGCGCACTAAATCCATAATACTGTTATATTTTACTAAAAATATTAATATTAACGATCTGAAAATCATAACAATTCTGCTTTTTCGTTCGGTAGGGATTGAATGAATCACTGTTGAAATGCGTTTCAGATTATTATAAAGAATAATCATATATTTTTTTATAATCGATTTTTTTCACAATTCGAAGAATCGATATTATAGACAAAGTGTACGTAAAAAATATCAAAGAAATAAAAAACAATCTTGATCAATAGTAGTGGATAATATACAAAAAAAAAAGTAACAAATTATATCACAATAATAAATTTATAATTAATATATATATATATATATATATATATATATAATTATTATATATATATATATATATATATAATATATATATATATATATATATATATATAATATTATATATATTATATATATATATTATATATATATATATATAATATATATAATATTTATATTATATTATATATATATGGTATTGTTCTAAATATTTGAATCAGTTGATATTTTCTGAAAAAATTCTTTAAGTCAAAAAAATTTCAAGTTCAGAAAAGGTAAGTTAAGTTTTTTTTAAGAAATTCTTTAGTGGCAAGTTTCTTGGCTGCATAATATCAGAAGCTTGCCACTCCCAAAGAAATTTTCTCTTAAAAACACTAATTAACTATAATCTTTGTCTGATCGTAGCAAAATATTTTTTTGTATACATAGAACATAGAGAATATCCAGCTAGTAAAATCAGGAAAATAAATAAGGAACGTGAATATTCAAAGAATGAGATTTGATATACATATCCTTCTATATAGAAGTAAGTTTACCTAAAGGTAGATTAATTTATGATATTACAATAACCATGAGCTGAATAAACTACTTGAGCGAATATATTTATGAACTACCTTTTGATGCTATAAAGTACTCATGATATATGAGATAAGTTTTTATACTTATATTATTCTTATTATAATTAATTATAATTAACAATTTTAAAGTTAATTATAAATTACAATAGATGAAATGTATTGACTTTTTAGAATTTCATTAATTTAATTATATTTTCGATTTTACATCATCTCAAAGTTATAGGGAGTTTACTTAAATAGTTAATTATGCTGTTATATTTACATATATTAAAATGTATATATCCAACCTATAATCTAATATATATAATATTATATTATAAATGAATATAATTAAACATGTTATAACCATAACAATGCTTATTTTAAGTAAACAGAAATGGCTGAATGTTAAATTGAAATAATAATTAAGTATGTACAAAATCAATACATTGGGAGAAATTTAAGGTCAAAAATAATGAATATGTCTTATAATTTATATATATATTATATTATATATATTATATATAATATATATATATTTATTATTAATATATTATATATATATATAATATATATTTAATATATATTAATATATTATATATTATATATATATATATATATATATTTATATATTAAAGATGTTAAATTAAATATAGAAACCAAAATACTATATATTTTAATATATATATATTAATTAAATATTAATATATTATTATATAATATTTAATATATTAATATATTATATATATATATATATTATATTTAATATATATATTTATTATATATATATTATATATATATATATATATGTATAATCATTGTTAAAGTTTTACGACTCCGTCATAGATTTTTGTATATTTTTTTTTTTATTTATTTTAATTTTTATATTCAATTAATTTAATAACAAACTAAATCAATTTTTCTAGGTTTTTTATCTTACTTACATGGGGTGAAAAACTTGATACTATTCAAATAAAATAATATAGGAACAGTTACGTTTTACGACGACCCCGTCAGTTTTAAATTTTTTTTATCTTTTTTTTATAAACTAAATAATGAGATAATATATAACCCTAAATTAGGTAAAACCAGTCAAAAGATGGCAGTATCGGGGTAACTCTGTACACCTTTATCTACCGAGGGGAACGACAGGGTATAAAGTAGACTAATATTCACTACCCCTCTCCGGGGTAGAATAGGTTTACTCTACGGAACCGCCCGCTCTAATTTGGTATATTTAAGGTATATTATATATATATAATATTATATATATATACTATAGGGTTACGCGGGGGTATCACTTAATACCGCCCTCCACCTTAAACGGGGTTAATTATAGGAAAACGTCCCCCCCGTCTGTCTCCACCCCGTCGCGCTCTATAGATAACGCCCCTATAATTCTTTATTATTTTTTTTAATTTATATTTTATTTTTATAAATATCTTTTACATTTTTTGTAATAGTAGCTTACTACGCTGAAATTAATATCCAAATAAGTAATTGGTTATTTTATCTGTAGAGTGTTCTATAATATATATATATATATATAGCTCTATAAACAGAAAAGCCTGAATGTAGCGATTATACATGCTTAAAGCGATGATTACAACGACGAATATACCGTATACCATATGTTCAGACAAAATAGTCTAAACATATTGATTATACAGGCTTAAAGTAATGAACAAAATAAGTATACGGAATAGCATCTAATCAAACAGAATAGTTTGAATGTTGTAATTATACAAGTTTAAAGTAATGGATATAATGAATATACAGTATAACATCTATTTAGACATAATTGTTTGAATATAGCATCTTTGCAGGTTTAAAATAATGAATATAATGAATATACAGTAAAATATATATTCAGATAAAATAGCCTGAAAGTGGTAATTATACAGACTTAAAGTAATGAATATAGTGAAAATACAGTATAACATCTGTTCAGGCAAAATACTCTGAATGTAGTAATTATACAAACTTAATTAAAGTAATGAATACAATGCGTATACAGTATAGCACCTGTTTAGACAGAATAACCTCAAGAAGTAATTATATTGGCTTAAAGTAATGAATATAATGAATATACAGTATAACATATATTCAGACAGAATGGCCTGAATGTAGTAAATTATACAGGTTTCAAGTAATGAATATGATGAATATACAGTCTAATATTTATTGAGACAGAAAATCCTGAATGTAGTAATTATGCAGGCTTAAAGTAATGAATATACAGTTTAACATCTGTTCAGACAGAATAGTCTGAATGTTGTAACTATACAGGCTTAAAACAATGAATATAATGAATATACAGTATAACATCTGTTCAGACAGAAAGCATGAATGTACTGATAATACAGGCTAAAAATAATAATGAATATAATGAAAATACAGTATAACATCTGTTAGCACAGAATTGCCTGAATGTAGTAAATATATAGTATAGTGTCATTCTCTTTAACATGTTTTATGAAAAATGAAGAAACAAGAAGTGTCCCAATTTTTTTATTATTATTATATATCTTCATTTTTATTTTCTATTTGAATAAAAAACAACTCCATGGAAGTAGAAGTTTTGTCACAGTCTCTTGAGAAATATTTATGAAAGAATGAAAAAGACATTCATAAATGATTATTCATAGACGCTATATCTAAAAGGATGACATGATATATGAAATTAAATTATCTAAAATAATAATAATAATAATAATAATAATATAATATAATAATAATAAGTAATAAATTAATAATAATAATAATAATAATAATAAAAATAATAATAATAATAATAATAATAATAATAATAATAATAATAATAATAATAATAATAATAATAATAATAATAATAATAATAATAATAATAATAATAATAAACATAATAATAG
>JABUQX010138557.1:0-35577 GCA_015478945.1 Trachelipus rathkii
AGAAGGTTTATTATAGAGAGATATGATGAGGAAGGTGAAAAGATATTTATAAAGAGTTGTAAAAAAATAACATGTAATAAATAAGTGATTAAATAAATGAGATGTAATGATTTACAGTTTTAGGTTCGCGAAAATGTTTTTAATAAAAATGTTTAAAGTAGAAATAAAAATGAATGACTCATAGTAATATTTGAAAAAGAATTCTTTGAAAATGTTTAAGTCATGAATAAAATGCAATGACTGCATAGTATAGTATACTATAAACTATGATAAACTTATACTATATATACTATATATATATTATACTATATATACTATATATATATATATATATATATATATATATATATATATTTTTTCATTCCCGCGCGGAAATATTGCGCTGCGGGCGCACCGGCGGGCGGGCGGGTACGCGGAAATATTGCGCCTGCGGCGCACGCGGCGGGCCGGTACGCGGCGGGTCGCAGCCTGCGGGTGCGGGGTTCGTGGGCGACTTCCGCGGAGAGATCATGCTGGCGTCCTGGTGATTTAGTTTTATAACATAGGTTAGACATCTAATATTAACTCTGTTCTTTGATGTAAGGTCAGAGATGAAGCCATCAAAGATGATTTCAATCAAAGATGAATCATCAATATCAGATGGTCTCAAAGATGACTGCATAAAAGATGAACCTTCAAAGTTGAGGCATGAATGCTGAGGCATTAATGCTGAGGCAATCAAATGCTGAGGCAATTTAATGCTGAGGCTATCAAATTGTGCGGGCATTAATGCTGAGGCATGCATTGCTGAGGGCATAATGCTGAGGGCGTCAAAATTCGAGTGCTGTGAGTGTAAGTGTAAGTGCATCTGCGTGTGGGTGTGAGTGTAAAGTGTATATGGTTTAATGTAAGTGTCTAATGGAGAAGTGTAAGCGGCTTATAAGTGTCATAGTGGGTGTATGAATTGTTAGAAAAAGACTAACTCATAGTGGAAGCATTCTAGCAGATTGTAATATTCACCAATCTATTCTCATACCTTATTACCTAGGGGTAGAAACCCATATTAGGATATTCGGGATTCAGGGAGGCTAGAAAAGGCTAAAAAGGACACTCAGTTGGCATTATTGGCACTATTGGCACTATTGGCATTATTGGCACTATTGGCACTATTGGCACTATTGGCACTATTGGACTCACTTGGCACTCATCTGAATACTCATAGAACACTAATAGACATCCCTAGGTACTTCTACGGTGTTGGGAACCATCAAAGCCATCAAAGTTGGGGCATCAAAATTGACCCATGGTATCTGGCAAGGTTAAGGACGAAATATCATGGTCAACCAAGGTAAAGACGTCAAAAAATAGGGCTAAGCAGCTTTAAAGGAAGCCCAAAAAACATAACCTACAACAAAGGAGACAGACTTGGAGTGCATTTGTTGGATATACTAAATATTGAGACCCAAGCGGTAACTATGAGTCATTGAAGGAAGGCCGGGAATGTAGGAAACACAAGGAGGAACTATACTAAAAGAGAAATATATCAAAATGGAGGAGTTAAGGCTTAACTCGGAAGGAGGATGTATTCTGGAGGTGTGATATCTGTGCTGCACCAGTAACCTGGAAACACCTTGGGACCAGGAACATGGGTGCAAAAATATATGGTTTAGAAAAAATTACAGTAACATAAGAGAACCTTTACAAAGGGTGCCCTTCAACAGAATTCTGGAACGAACAGCTTGAACATACCCGAGTGGATGCCAAAGGAGAAACAGTCTTATCCCTAAAACAGGGGAAACACAAACCCCAGGGAAATATAGAGATTACTTGTCTACCAACTATATACAAAATATTAACAGCAATTATTACAGAAAGAATATACAAACATTCAATAGAAAATAATATAATAGCAGAAGAACAAAAAAGGGATGCAGTAAGGGAAGTCACGGGACAAAAGATTCAATTGTTACTAAATAAAATGATCCTAGATGACAGCCAGGCAAAGCAGAAGCACTTAAGCAATGACTTGATTGATTATAAAAAAGCATATGAAGTGTGCCGCAACTCTGGATCAAAGAGGTATAAAAATCTATAAAATCAATAATAAAGATAAGAGAGTTTAATGGAAAAGTGATGCAAATATGGAAGATCAATATTAAACTACATCACGAAAGATGGTACGATACAAATAAATGATGTAAAAATTATAAGCGAGAGGAATTTCCAAGGGGATTCCTTAATCCTTGCTGTTTGTACTATCAATTGAACCGACTGAGTTCAATTGATAAATAACTTTCATAATGGATATAGAATAGGATCAAGAAATGAAAAAAAAGAAAAAACATCTCGCATTTATTTTTTTACATGGATGACATCAAACTATACTCCCCAAACAAACAACAAACAATTAAACAGATTGAGGTAGTTAAGAAGTTTTCGAATGATATACAAATGGAGTTCGGACTGGATAAATGTGCGTTTCTGGAGTTGAAGAAAGGAAAAAGAATTGACAGTGGAAATATCAGAATAAACGACGAAATCATTAGACAACTAGAACAGGAAGATAACCTAATAAGTATCTCGGGAGAAGAAAAGAAAAAATAGAACATAAGCTGAAGGAAAGCTGAAGATAGGATATGAGAAGTAGACTGAAACTAATATTAAATCTGAATTAGCATTAAACGTCTTGAAATTTCAGAAGAACATTGGCAGTACCAGTGCTATCGTATGGGTTTGGAATAATTGATGTTCCAGAGAAGATTAACCAAACTAGATATAAGACGAGAATAAATGCCTCCAACGCCCATAAATTGATATACTAGACCAATGCCTGCAAGAATGTAAGTCCCCAGGGATCAATGGGATGGGAATTCAAGGAAATAGATCAGTAATTAGGAGGGAAGTGATCGGTAACGACGTATATGAAGAAAGTGATATAAATTCTCAGACTTGCGGTGAAGAGAGCGGACGACACAAGCGGGAGAAGCGATGTAGGGCACATCTTTAACAGCCCAAAAAAAGAGATTACTACGGAAGTATGTCTCCTAACGAGATCGATCCACACAGAAGGAATGACAAAAAAGGAAAAGATGAAACACCTAAGAAATGAGAGCACCAAAAAGCAAGAAGAAAAAACATGAAAATAATTGGAAGGAGCATGCATTTGCAAAGGAATACAAAAATATCATAGAACAGGTGTATATATATAAAGAAAAATCGATAGAAGCAGTATGCAGGGGTAATCTAAGAAAAGAAGATGAAAGAACAATTGTAGGGGCACAGGACTTAGCATTACGAACCAATTGGTTCAAGAGAGAGATAGAGAAAGAGAACATATCCAACAAATGCCGAATGTGTAAAGTATCACCGGAAACAGTTAGCCATATATTATCAAGCTGTGACACACTCCTCCAACGCAAGACATACACCGAAAGACATAATACAATATGCAAACTAATCCATTTTAGAATTTGTGAAAAATACAAAATATAACAATAGAAGCATCCAAATATTGGGAACACACCCAAACGCAATAGAAGAAAATAACCACGCGCTAATACTATACGACTATAGCATTCCCACAGATGTACCTGTAAGACATAACAAACCGGATATTGTTGTAAAAAAAAAGAAAGAAAGGCATACATTATAGAGATAGGATATGCCACTGGGACGGCCAAGAGATCAGCATATGAAACTGAAAGAAGTTAAGTCCCAAAAATCTGAAATATCTCATTACAAGGAAATGGTGGAATGACATTGATCAGAGCAAGAGGTTATCCCTGTGGTAATTGGAAGTGATGGAGTATAAAAAAAGCTTAAAATCAATATATTGAAAGACTACCGGTGGAAGTAACAACGTTGGAGATGAGCTCCATTATAATACGACAGAGCGCCAGAATACTGAGAATGTTCTTGGGTTGTTAAGAACTGCCGGGACAACCATATGCGCTTAGGCCCGAGGTTCGGGCCCGCGCATTAAATGGTAACCCTTAAGAAAGGTGAAATAAAAAAAAAAAAAAAAAAAAAAAAAAAAAAAATCAAAATTATTTAAATGTTTTGAGTGCAGCTATGAATGTAATCAGAAAAAGTAACTTAAAAATTCATCTGCTAACTCACAGCAATTCGAAAATTATTTACATGCTCTGAGTGCAGCTTGAATGTATCGGAAAATAGCTTAAAATTCATCTGCAACTCACAGCAATTCGAAGTACTGAAATGTCTGAGTGCAACTATGAATGTAATCAGAAGGAATACATAAGACACATTCTTAAGAATCATGGAACTGGCCCAAGAAATAAAGAAATAGACGAAAATTAAAATGCATAAAGAAATTCCATTGCAAACTGAAAATTAAAGAGACGCTAATTATAAAGAAAGATGATTTTGATTATTATGAAATAGATCTGGAAGAATAGTCATAATGGAAATACATAAAGTGTCTCTTTACAAGACAAAGAAAGACCTTCAAGTGAGGAACTAGAAAGCTCATCCGTAATAAGTGTTGAATAGATTTGCCTCTAGAAGAATTACAATAGTTCCTTACCATTCTCGAGATACCAGCATAGACCAGAGTGATGATGATGAAATTTTAAACAAGATAGCAAAGTATCAAGACGAGCATATGGTTAATTGGTATTTCTAGAAAATATTTGATTGAATAACTCTAGTGCAGTGTTGTAGTTAGTATTGGGAAGTGCCTAAAAATTCTGTAGTGTTTCAGGTAAACTTTTGAACTCTACTATAGCAAAGATCAATAGTGTGAAGTTAGCTATCGATTTTGTTTAGGACTTCCGTGGCGAAATTAAAGGACATTCTAAAATTCTAAAAGGACATTCTAAAATGACATTATTAAAATAAAAAGGACAAGTTTTTTAAATCATTTTATTTTAATTTATTAATATTTTAATCTTTTAATAATTATTCAGCTATTTTATAAAATAAATTCGGCTACTTTTGTGGCGCAAAAAAATATCGCCCGTTAAATTCACACCTACAAAAATCGCCGAAAAGAAGGAATAAAATTTAATGTATCTTACAACAATATAGTTATAGTTAATGAAGATCAAGAATTGAGTAACGGTCGTACTCGTGACCCTAAATAACAATTAATAATTATGGTAATTAAAGAAATAATAATTTATGTAGGTCATAATTGACAAGAGTGAAACGCATGACTAAGTGTTCCTTATTCATGGCTGATAAGAATATCGAATATATATAAAATAGGAGGAGGAACCAATTTACTCTTGAAGAGACGAATTGAGAAAAAAAAAATAATTAAAACGTTCTTATTTAAAAGGTTATGAAAATTAAATAAAGGAATGCAGTATTCAATCTCTTCTCATTTATTTCTCTCTCAACTCTTTATCCTCGCCCCCTCCCCAGAACATCCCTTTCCCCTGAGTACTTTATTAACCTGAAAAATGCATACCGGTGAATTCTAAATCTGAGAAGTGAAGAAAATCTCTTACCTCTTTTACATGAGATGTAAATCTTGGGATGAAACAGAAAGAAATCAGAAAGACGTGTAAATGTAGCAATTAATTTATGAGTATAAATTGGAATGAATTTTGGATTGGATAATTAAGTGCGATTCAATTCGGTTCTGAATAAAAGGAGAAAGACGCTTGCAGAAGACATCAGAGTAAATAATGAAGAATTAGAGATGGAAGGGAATTAGTATTGGGCAAAATGGTATTGTAAATGTTGTATTAACTGATTAGGCTTAATAAAATTTTATACTAAAAGGTTTTTGTTCTTCCAAATTAAATTGTCTCAATAAAAAGTAATTAGATTAATGAAATCTAATTAAAAATAAATTTGAACGAAGATATGATGACGATTGAAATTTATTTATTTATTTTTTTTTTTTTTATACAAGCGATTCAAACTTATTATTTTTGGACCCAAATTAATTCTGTGTATAAAGAGAGACTAATCAATTTTAGTTACTCTCGTCAACAGTGTCGAAGGACGAAAAATTTTGATAAAACTTTGATAATTTTCCCTCAAAGAAATCTTAACACAAAAAAAACTTTCTTAAATCTCTTTTAACTCTATATTCAAAGCTACAAATCATCCTTGTAGCTTTACCTTTTACTGCTTTTAAACACATCTATGAACTTTCCTTAGCTATTTACTCCAAATTAACGCGTATATTCAGTTAACGACCTATTTTACTAATGTTTTCTTGCCCTGGTCAGTCCCCCATGAACGCAGAGGAAATCGCCTTTTAACCCCAAAAACTTGGGGTTCTAAACAAGTTACTGAAACGTCGGGATATAGTGGAATTACATAGTTTAAATACTGAAAGGCATGCAAAGTAATATTTAGTCGAATCGTTTTGCTAGCTTATGAGCGTTCCCGTGCAAAAATAGCAAAGCAAAAATCAAAGTATAGAAAATGCAAATAAGTGACATTGAGAAAGGGAACTGACCCCATGAAAAGAATGATTTCTGTTCTCCAACTCGCCATAACTTAATTCTCGATACTTTATTGGAGCAGTAGAAGGTTTGTTAGGGAAAATGGCAGAGATGGGTTGATGATTCAGGTGACGAATTTACGAATTTTGCTCTTCAATATAGGTAATGGATCATCAAACTTTCTCTTCTAAAGTAGAAACATTAAATAAACGTTGATATCGGACTGCTACTAATACTATAGTGTATCATCATACAATCTTTTGCTTTTTACACAGCAAACTTTCTACAGCTTCGGGTATATACAAGAATTACCCTTTCCTGTCAATATCCTGTGCCCGCCGTACATCCAGTAAAATCGCGAAGTCAACACCAATCCTAAAAGTCTAAAGTCGGTTGACTTGCATCTCCACCTGAGACGACTCCAGTCGGACTGACCTTCCACACTCACCCCCTTCGTAAAGTTTCCATGTTCGCTTCATTCTCTAGTTAGG
Organism: Trachelipus rathkii; assembly: GCA_015478945.1. Taxonomy (NCBI): domain Eukaryota; kingdom Metazoa; phylum Arthropoda; class Malacostraca; order Isopoda; family Trachelipodidae; genus Trachelipus; species Trachelipus rathkii. The sequence goes on from JABUQX010138557.1 coordinate 6,896, forward strand.
AATGCTTAACCAGCAAACTTCCAGTCGGACTGCTCATATCTCACCTTCCCGCGCCAAAGTTTTAAGTGTTCGTTTCATCCATTCCATTCTGGATGACTTCTTCAGAGCAAGAAAATTTGAAATGGAGGCGCAACTTCTAGTCAGGCTGCTCAGACCTGACCTGCGCTTACCCCCGCGAAAAAGTTTTATTATTTACAGTAGATTTCTTTTACACCAAGCAGGATAGCTGATTATCTAGTCAGGAGGAGTCTCCCGTCGTGCTACCAACTCACCTGACCCTCCAAGCTCACCCCTGCTTAATGGTTTCATTGCTAGTTTCATTCTTCTAGTATGAATTCTTTACTCAGAGCAAGAGCAAATAAATCTGAAACGGAGGCGCAACTTCCAGTCAGGTTGCTCAGACCTGACCTTCCGCGCTTACCTTTGCGCCAAAGTTTCATTACACGTTTCATTCCTCCAAAATTCACGACTGACTGACTTTTTTCTCTTTGCGTGTGGTGTTCTCCCTCTAGGACCCTCACGCAGCAACAACATTCGCGACTGACCGACAACGACCAGTCATGCAACTGATCATAATGGGATTTCGAGAGGGAGAAGCGAAGCTTCAAACTGCCGAGTAGCCATGGCTTCCTTCGCCTTCTCTCTCTTGTAAAAAAAAAAAAAAAAAAAATTTGTTTCAAAAGGACTTTTAAAGGGAGGAACGTACGTGGCTTCAAACCGCCAAGTGCCCACGGATTCCTTCGCCTTCTCCTCTTCCCTTTAAAAAAATAAACTTTACTCAACAAGACTTCGAGAGGGAGAAGTGAGGCTTCACGTCACTGAGTGCCATGGCTTCCTTTGCCTTCTCCCCTCACCTGTGAAAAACGTAACTCAACAGGATTTGATTGCTAGTTTCATCCTTCTAGTATTGATTTCTCTTACCCTGAGCAATAGATTTCTGACACTAGGACTTAGTCCCTCTCCGTTCACACCCCAAGCAAGCTTAGGATATTACGTGGTCATGTACAAGTTGTCACACAGCGTCAAGGCACGTAGCTCCATGTCATGCGGTGGATTAATCCAATACCCATGCCGCAGCTTAATTAAAAGCGTTTTTTTGCACGCCCCCCCCAAAACGTAAAAGGGTTGCTCACCTTACCCTTTGTTTCGTCGCCTTGGCGGCAGTAAGAGTAGCAGCATGAGGAAAATTGCCCAAATTGATACCCCGAACCGCGAGACATACTTCGAACGTGCGATTCCAGCAATCGGTATCCAAGCTTCATCGGATGTACTGACGTTTTTACATAGAGGAGAGAGAGAGGTTCCCTTTGTGTTTTATTATTGGAAGATTCAAAATACCTAACCAAAGAAGAGGTCCACTCTGGTTGGTAAAGAATTTTCTATTGGTCAATACTTATTAATCATCAGTCCTCGATGCATTTTTTGGTCAAATCCAACAAAGTTGTGTCATAGCGCATTACTCTCTCTCTCTCTCTCTCTCTCTCTCTCTCTCTCTCTCTCTCTCTCTCTCTCTCTCTCTCTCTCTCTCTCTCTCTCTCTCTCTCTCTCTCTCTCTCTCTCTCTCTCTCTCTCTTTCTCTCTCTCTCTCTCTCTCTCTCTCTCTCTCTCTCTCTCTCTCTCTCTCTCTCTCTCTCTCTCTCTCTCTCTCTCTCTCTCTCTCTCTCTCTCTCTCTCTCTCTCTCTCTCTCTCTCTCTCTCTCTCTCTCTCTCTCTCTCTCTCTCTCTCTCTCTCTCTCTCTCTCTCTCTCTCTCTCTCTCTCTCTCTCTCTCTCTCTCTCTCTCTACTCTCTCTCTCTCTCTCTCTCTCTCTCTCTCTCTCTCTCTCTCTCTCCCCTCACTCTCTCTCTCTCTCTCTCTCTCTCTCTCTCTCTCTCTCTCTCTCTCTCTCTCTCTCTCTCTCTCTCTCTCTCTCTCTCTCTCTCTCTCTCTCTCTCTCTCTCTCTCTGCGAGACACACATAAAAGCTTCCTTAGGGATTGTGGGTTTCAAGGTAACCCCTTTACAATACCTCCGACGAAACATGACTATCGAAAACCGACTCTGTTACCCAATAAGTATGGGTCTCTGCACCGTCCACAGGGTCCATTTCCCTACTTGGCTCTGTGAGGTCATAAATGCACTCAAGCGGCGGGGAATCCGACATACCAGAGGAGACTGACGTAAAAGGATTCTCTAAAGGCAACGACGGAAAACTCTGCAACATTTTCCTACTTCAGTAGTATCGGCTAATCTCTTAATTAACAGTTCCAACTTTCTCACCAATAATACTGAAGAACCAGATTTATAATGCAACTAGTGTAGAGTGAAACAAAGATGTAACGGGATTGTGTCACAAGGGGGAAAAAGGTGTCTACAATCCTTATGTAACCCAGCTTGAATACAGAAAGACGCCTAAATTTAATGTTGTGATCAGGAAGAATTTCCAAGTTACTAAGAATATGAAGTGTTGCCAGATCACAATCACTTCACATAATTTTTGGCAAATCTGGCCTTCCACTGTAGACCTTAATACTGGCAACCTGGCATTTTAGAACGACGTGGAAAATGACTGTTCTATATTGTTTACTTTTATTTATCTGTTATGTTTTAATATTTACATAATTTTCTATAAAAAAATTTTCCTTATACTTTTTTTTTTTGTTTTTATATTTAATTTTATCATTTAAATTATAAAAAAAAAAAAAAAATAAGTGGTGTCGATGTTTAAGGCTATTGGCTACCACGCCCTTCTAAATAAATAAATAAATAACTTTTTATTACTTTCATTTTTATATTGTTTCATTTATTTATCATGTTTTCATATTTACATGCTTATATAATCTCATTATATTAATCTCATTAGTTGCATATTTGTTTTTTAAGTTTTCTACAATCAAATAGGAATCTTAGGAAAATACATGTAGGCTAGATGGTTAAAATAAATATATTAAAGGAAAATTCCTAGTCACAAAAGGTCAGTTCATAAATGTTTTATTTTATATTGGGTAATAGTAGTGCAGAAGGGTGTCACCCCTGATTTTTATAAAAATCACAGGATATAGGCTACTCTAAAAAAAAAATTAATAAAGAATAATGAAAGTGAAAATCTTTGCTCTCTTTAGGAAAAAAGTTACAGCCTCTCAAAGTTAAAAATTTTCCCATAGGCTTTCTTGTAAAAAATTATTAGTATGCCTTATGCACATTTTAGGGTCATCCTAGTTCAGGTTATGATAAGATTTGTTAAATCCACATAGATTTTCTCTGTATACCAAACAAAACTTATCATGGCTAATAATAATACCAAAAATCAAAAAATTTAATTATGAAAAAATGTATTGGTACCTCTTATCATATATGAAGCACACCATTTTATATATTGATATACTGAAAGGTTGATTCTTCAATTTATTTATTTATTATAAGGACGTGGTAAAGCCTTAAACATCGGCACCACTTAACAAATATTTTTGATGTAGAAAATCTTTGTATTTAAATCATAAAATTAATATAATAGATTAAAATATAAGTAAATGAATATATAGTATGAAAATAATATACATATGAAACAAAAATAAGTCAAAATAAAATAAAATAAAGTAAAATAAATATATACATACATATAATAAAGTACAAACATATTTATGAATACATATGAAATATATAAAACAAGAAAATAAATAAATGAAAATAAAAGAAAATGAAATAAGCTAAAATAAAATAGGATAAAATATGGATAAATCATTATAAAATAAAACCAATAATTTACATATGAAACACAAAAAATAAAACAAAATAAAATAAAGTAAAACAAGATAAAATAAAATGATATGAAATTTAAGAAAAAAAAATAAAATAAAATTTACATAAGAATTAAAATAAGTTAAAAATATTAAAATACTAAATACAGATATACATAAATATAATAGATATAAACATAATTTGTGAAAATATATAAATATATATATATATATATATATATATATATATATATATATATATATATATATATATATATATATATATATATATATATATACATATCTCTACACTATAAACACAACCACACCCACATACAAATACACACACACGCACATATATATATTTACATATATACATAAAAATATATATATATATATATATGTAAAAATATAATATATATATATATATATATATATATATATATATATATATATATATATATATATATATATATAAAAAAAGAAAATAAAAGAAAAGAAAAGAAAATGAAATAAAATTAAAAATAAAATATGGATAAATCATTATAAAATAAAACTATATAAAATAATACATTTATAAACTGGCCCTACGTGACTAGGAGTGTTCATTTAATATATTTATTTTAACTGTCAAACTATACTTCTCTGAAATTTCTATTAAATTATATAAAGATAGAAAAAAGAAATAAATATAAAAAAAATTATACAAAATGAGATTAAAAGGAGTACATGCACTTTCCTAAGTTTCCTGATAAATTCTATAAAAAAAAATATAAAAATAAATAAAAATAAATGTTTATTCTAATTCACAGACATATCATTTTTTTGAGGTAGCATAGGACATTTGATATAAAGACAATAATATTAAGAAAAATTATTTATTTTAGTAATACTATAATAGCACCTTTCTCTATACACACAGTGTTTATTTATTTATTTTATTATAAGGGCGTGGTAAAGCCTTAAACATCGGCACCACTTAACAATTATTTTTGACTTAAAAAAATCTTTGTATTTAAATCATAAAATTAATATAATAGATTAAAATATACGTAAATGAATATACAGTATGAAAATAATATACATATGAAACAAAATAAGACAAAATAAAATAAAATAAAGTAAAATAAAGAAAAATAGATATATACCTACATACATATAATAAAGTACAAACATATTTATGAATACATATTAAATATATAAAACCACAAAATAAATGAAAATAAAAGAAAATGAAATAAGCTAAAATAAAAATAGGATAAAATATGGATAAATCATTATAAAATAAAACCAATAATTTACATATGAAACACAAAAATAATAATAAAATAAATAACGTGAAACTAAATCAAATAAAATGTAGTTTAAGAGAAAAAATAAAAAATAAAATAAAATTTAAATAAAAATAAAATATGTAAAAAAAATACTCAAAGATACTAAATACAGCTATACACAATTATAATAGATATAAACATATTTGTGAAAACTTAGTAAATATATAGCTATATATAAAACAAGAAAATAAAAGAAAATGAAATAAAATAAAATACTGATAAATCATTATAAAATAAAACTATATAAAATAATACATTTATAAACTGGCCCTATGTGACTAGGAGTGATCATTTAGTATATATATTTATTTTAACTGCCTAAATATACTTCTCTGAAATTTCTATTTAATGATATAAAGATAGAGAAAAAAAAAAAAAAAAAAAAAATAAAAAAATTATACAAACTTACAACTAATGAGATTAAAAAGAGTACATGCACTTTCCTAATATTCCTGTTAAATTCTATAAAAAAAATATAAAAATAAATGGTTATTCTAATTCACAGACATATCATTTATTTGAGGTAGCATAGGACATTTAATATAAAGACAATAATTTTTTTAAAAAATATACCGTATATCATTATTACAATTGTTAGATATCAAAATAGCCAAGTCTATAGCCTATATTAATTCATTACGATAATTTCACTGCACTTAAGAGAATAATTTTCAATTTTGGTAACACGATATATCAACATCACTGCTAACATCACCTTTTTATTATAAATTTATTCTTACACTTAACAGTATTATTATTATTAATAATTATTATTATCTTTATTATTATTATTATTATTATTATTATTATTATTATTATTATTATTATTATTATTATTATTATTATTATTATTATTATTATTATTATTATTATTACTTTCAATTTTACTATTATTATCTCCTATTTTCATCATCACCATTGTTATTATCATTTGTTGAAGACATCCTTTTTTCTCTTCTTCCCCACATCTTCCCCAAAATGTATTTAACTTCCTCCATGTTGTGAGATTCAAATAGCCATCTCCCAGCAACCTCGTTTAGGTCTTCTGCATGTGGTCTTTGAAGTTCAATGGAGTTAATTCTAAGATCTTCATATTCTGGGCAGATACAAATGAAGTGTATCAGGTCTTCTTCAACTCCACATATGTCACAGTTAATTTCGCCATTTGAGAACCTGTTTCTCCATTTTAGGTTCAAAGTATTGGATCTGGCCCTGAAAAGTATCACTGAGTAGAAGGAGTTGTCGTAATCTGAGCTTTCTTCAATTCCTATTTTCCATCTTTGGTACATTTGTAGACTTTCTTTGCTTCCTATCTCTTCTTTCCATTGATGTAGGTCCCAAGCTTTTATTTTTTCAGCGATTTCTTTCTTGTCAAGCCTTTCTATTGCTACTATGTCTATCATAACTTTATCCATGTATCCAAGTGCAGTCTTCCACCATTTTTTCCCTTCTGCTTTCATTTTTTCAAGTATGTGTTTTAAGACTTCTTTTTTTCCTTCTGATATTGATTTCATAAATTTTAACTTGTTAGTTATTATTCTTCCCTGCATTGATGATGCTCCAATCTCTCCCCTCAGAACTGCAGTGGGGGTGTATCTAGTCCCTCCTAGTATCTTCCTGTATACTGTGTTTTCAATTGTTTGCAACTTATCTAATTCTTGTTTTGTGAAGCACATTACATTGGATCCATATAGAATTGCTGGGAGTGCCACATTTTTCCAGTATGTTTTCCCTATAAGCAGTTTGTTGCAGCTCTTCTCAATGACTGAACCTGTTTGGCTAGCCAAGGTGTGGGCCTTATTTATGAGATGCAGCTTCTGAGCCTTAAACATATTTTTTTCATTGTTTATATATAAGCCTAGGTATTTTATTTTGTCCACCACTTTGATTCCTTCAATCTCCGTTGGTAGTTGTTCCATATTAAAAATCAATACATTGCTTTTCTCTTTGTTTATTTCTAGACCACATTCCCCACTTATCTGTAGTAATGTCCTAATATTTGCAGCTGCATCGTTTACATTTTCTGCTAAGATCATTTCAAACATATATAGATTGTTTATTTTTAAGGAACCATTGTTGAATCCCTTTTCTTTCTCCAGTTCCTTAATTATTTTGTAAGTAACAAGTTTGAATAATGTAGTGGATCCTGTGCACCCTTGCTTTATTCCGCTAGTAACTTCTATCTCTACATTTTCTATTTCATTTCCCAACTTAATGTAGGTTTTGTCATCTGTATATACTTGTGCAATGGCACTTATTATTTCATGGTGGACCTTGTACTCTTTTAGAACTCTTATCAGTGATTCCCTACTTACTGAGTCAAAAGCCTTTTTGAAATCTATAGAGACTACAATTAATGGTAGGTGTCTTCTGTATGATTCTTCCATGCAGTATTGCAAAATAAAAAGATTATCCTCAATTCTTGCACCTTCTGTAAACCCTGATTGATTTTCCTTTATTTCATCACATATTTTAATGTGTTCTTCAATTTCATTTTTAATTAATGTCATAAATTGTTTGTATGATGTATCAGTTAATGCAATAGGCCTTAGATCTTTTACAGTTGGATTCCTCTTTTTTTCTATCATACTTGTTATAGATGTTTTCCATGATGTCGGTTTATGTTCCTTTGTTAATTCTTTATTGAAACAATTTGTGAGAACCTGAATACATTGTTCACTTCTGATTAATGCCTTATATAGTTCTGGCTTTAGACCATCTGGCCCTGGTGCCTTCTTCCCTTTTAGCTTTTGTAAGCACCTTCTGACTTTATCAGTGGTTATGACTGGTTTGTTCATGGGTGTTATGGAGTTTTTTACTGTTATTGCCATGTCCATATGTTCTCTCAATTGTACTGGAAATTGGTGTACCCCACTTTGTATCCTTTGGTATCTTTGCTCATTAAGTCTTTTATATTCCTCCTTCGAGTTATTGTCCCATTCTTCTGCAATTCGGTTTTCATGTTTACAGTATATGGTTTCCCAAAATCCAGTTAATTCTTTTCCTATTTCCTCCTTTGGTATTAGTTTACCATTTTCATAATGAAGTTTAGTCTCCCTCATGGTTCTATCTGCTCCCTTAAGTTTCTTTATATTCTCCCATAACTTGTTATTTTTATCAGATTTTATTTTATCAGTTAGTTTTTTCTCATATGTTGTTATTTCTTGTGTTATAAGTTTGTGCACTTTTGTTTTTTGTTCTTTATACTGCTCCCAGAGCATATTTCTGGCATCATCTTCTGCCTCATTTCTTCTTTTCCTATTAATTTCTCTTCTTTTTTTTATTGCCTTTCTTATTTCTTCTGTCATCCAAGGTCTTTCTATCTTTTTTCCATTTTTTTCTTCTTTTTTTCTGTATGTTTTTAATAAGGTTATCATCGGCTGCCTGTTTAATGATTTTGTTCATCTCTTCCAATGTATCCACTCTTTCATTTTGTATTTTATTTTCTAGGTGTTGTACATAACTCATCATCAGAACTGGTTCTGTACTATAATATTTAATATTGCACCATCTCCCTTTTTATAATTAGGCCTTCTCACTTTGTTTCTTAGATATATTTGGATTAAATTATGGTCTGACAGATCAAATACTTCTTGGTTTTCATCTATTTTCATTGAATAAAAATGTTTATTCATAGCATTATTAGCCAGAGCAAAATCTATGACACTTCTCATGTCATTCCTCTGCCATGTGTAGAGTCCATCACACTCTTCAGATGTATTTAAGAGTTTCAACTCAAACTTATCTATCCACTCTAAAACCATTTCCCCCTGTTTATCAAGTTGTTGTCTTCCCAACCATGGTAAGTGCCCATTGAAATCCCCTAGGATCATGAAATTCTTTTTACTCTCATATCTTATCAGTCTTTCGCACTCTTTTCTTATTATGATATTTCTTCTTATGTCTTCTGGTTTGCTTCCTGTTGCAAAATATACTAATACAAATATATATTCTGTATCATGCACTTTAACCTTGAAGTAAAGGATATCATTATGTTTTCCATCAAGTTTTTCTATTTCTATATGCTTATTTCTCTTATGTATAACCATTAACCCTCCCCCTTTTTTATCCTCTTCCTTTCTATTACTAAAAATTTTGTCAAGGTCATCTCTAAGCATGAATCTGTCCTCTGTGAGATGTGTTTCTACTAAAAGTACTATATCATTTTCTGTATTTATTAACAACTCAATCTCAGATAATTTTGTTTTTGTTAATCCTTGTATATTAATCATATTTAACGTTAGCCTGTTGTACATTGCCATATCTGTTTGCCCGGTATCATTGCCTTTCCTTAGTAAAAATTTCCATTCTTACATATTTTTCCTTGTTTAATGTATAGTCCTTGTTCTCCATTTTGTTTTCTTTCGTGTATCTCATTTCTCAGCTGTTTTGCTTCCTCTCTTTCTTTTTTAGTTTGATCCGGGTTTATATAGATATTCTTGAAGCGTGTACTATTTCTTATATTTTTTGCTCTTTTAAGGACATCCCATTTTTGATCGGCAGTTTTCATTTCTATAAGTATGGGTCGTGGTCTGGAGTTACGGTTTCCCAACCTTTTTACCTTTACTATCTCAAACTCTGTTACTCCCACTTCTTTAAAGATTTCAGAGCTACAGGTTTTGTCCTTCTGCTCGGTCTCCTCTAAGTTTGTCTGCTCAATATTCACTTCTTCTAGATTATAAATTACTAAATTATTTTTCCTTCTCCGCTTGTCTTCAATTTCTAAAAGTTCTTCCTTTACGAGTTCCCCTAGATGTTTCCGGTCTTCTGGTGAATTTTCCCTTCTTTTTATTTCTCTCATTAATTCATCTATTTGGGTTTGTTGATGCTGAAGAAGTTGTTGTTGTTGGTGTATGGTGTTCTGCATTTCTTCCATTCGTTCAACAGATGAGGCTACAATAATCTTCAGCTCTGTGAAGTCCGTCACAGAATTGGTATCCCCTTTCGGGATTTGGAAGCAGCTTTTGCAGTTCCACGATACATTTTCCATTTCGCCTAACATTCTATATTGATTTTTATTAATATCTGCACAGTTTGGTGTAGCGTGGAACCATAATTTGCATTGGCCACATTCTATGCTATCCGTTCTCTGGCCTATGTTAAGTTTACATTTCCCGCAATTACATTCTTTGCCTGAGGGTCTCATAATTCAGTAATATTATTGTGTAGGTAATTCAGTATAATGTGAATTATTTGAATTATTTCAACAGATAATTAGTTATTTCAACAAATTATTCAGTTATTACAACACGTTATTACAGCACGTTATTACAGTTATTGCAATCTTCCTCCACCCTGAGAGGTGCATATGACCCTCTTATCACCTAGGATAGGTTGGAGTAACAGCTAGGGGAAGAGGCATTAGGAGATGGATCCGCGTCCAAAAACCTACAAAAAGCATGAAGCTCAATCAGCAGAAGAAATTGCTCTGATAACTGCCAGGGTTGCTAGACTGAGGAGGTGTTGGGTGGTAGCTACAGCACCCCTTCCAGTGTGTTAGTAGGTGAAGAGTCATACAAGGTAGTGGCTAAGCCAATGAACTTACTGACCAACACAATATACTTGTCAATGTTGGTGTGAGGGCAGAGTGAAGAGAAGAGTTTGGAGGGGAGGGTTGTGATGGAGGCTGTATCAGGAGTGGAGGAAGAGGAGGTAACATGCTCTACTGAGCTTTGGAGAGCTTTCAGGTGGTTGTTCCATGCCTGAAATTGAGACAGCCTATCCTTGGAGCAGAATTCATAACCACTTTCAACTGCTGGTGGTCTTAAAGGTGATGCCCAGGTGGAGAGTGGAGGCACTACTTCCCTTAACCTCCCTCCAAGGAGGTTTCTATCCCTTTCTGCGTGGGGAATGACTGGCTTTTATCCATCTACTTTTCTACTTTCCTTTATATCCTGCAGGACTTGCCCTCTCTCCTTCACTTCTACCCTGCTGTCATCTCAACTAAGTATGCAGTTCTCCATTGCATTGAGAGAACTGGTCACCTAGGAGTCAAATTGTGAAGGTGTGCAGATGCAAATAAAAGTCCTCATCTAACAAAGGTTATTATCATTATTGGTAAATTCATGTTTTATTTTAAGGCTAAAAACGATATTTATGTGAGTGTATCTTGTTGAAGATTTGTGCATAGTTCATTTGTTCATTGAGATTCATACCTTTGCATTATATAACCAAGCTAATTTTTTTTTTTTTTTTTCATAACCTGGGGTTTATATTTTGGGTTTTTTTATTAAAATTCTCTGAATTTGCTCCAATTGTAATAAAAGTCTTGTTAGATGTGAGATATTTTATTTGATTTGGATCTTGGTATTAAACTAAATAGGCCTACCTAGTCAGTGCAAAATATTTAAAATTTCTGGTACTCTGGTTAGGTAGTGAAATGATCAGATACCGGTTTTAAATTTTTCAGTTAATAAACCCATAGAAACATAGAAAATTTAAAGACAGTAAGGAGTTACATGAGCATATTAATACTGTTCTAGTCAAACTAAAATATAGGTCTATAACCACTCAACCCATGTAAAAATTGAAAACCCACAAAGTATCCTAAGGCTTGTTAGTATCTTACCCAAAGTAAAGAATATATACAGTAACTATTATCAAAAACAAAATCTATAGCTAATCACACTACAAGTACTTAATAAGACTGTTGTAAGGATAATATTTTAGATTTTAGATTTCTTAATTTATAGCAGAATCGTGAAGTTATCGACCGTTTTTAGCGATTGATTTTTAAATAATATTTTATATTTTAAATTGTATATTTTAAGTTTTGTAATTTACTTTTTTTCATAATTTTAAATTAAAAATACTGTCCTTTTTTTATTTGCTATGATAATTTTGTATTGTCCTTTTATTATTTAACGTTTGTCCTATCATTGGTAATTTCTAGAACTGCATGCCTAAGCTAGTCAACCAGAACTGCCAGGCAGTTATAGACAGACCTCCACAACACTACTGCACCTGTTAGATCCCATCCAAAATGAGGTGAACCATATCTCCACTGGAGCCTTCCGATCGTCCCCCCAGGTGAGCCTTGAAGTTGAAGCCAATGTGATGCCACTCTCTTCGAAGAGAATACATCATGTACACAAGTTATCTTCGTTTTAAAACCCCAATACCATCTGCTCTGACACTGTTTCTGCAGGAGATACCTCAGAATCCTAATTACTGGCTATTTGCAAACAGTTCGTAACATCCTAAATTTCCTTAACATCCCTTTGCAAAAGGTGGTGCCTTTCTTTTACGACGAAGGGTACACACCTTGGCTATTCCCTGCTCCCACCATTTGCTTGGCTCTGACCTCTCTCCCCAAATCTAGCCATCCTGCTGCCTTGTTAAAAGCATCATTCCTGCCTCCTTCCACAGTTCATGATGAATTTACTCCAGTGTTTACTGACGGCTCCTAACATGGAATAGTGTGAGTGCATCTGCTGTCTTTCCTGACTGCAACCTCTCCCATACCCTCTCCCCTCATGCTTCAATTTTTACGGCAGAATTAATAGCTATGATGATTGCCCTGTCTCAAATTCTAATCCTTAACTAAGATCACTCATGTCACATTCAGGGGAAAGTTCTATATTTGAATCAGTTCATATTTTCTGAAAAAATTTTCTAAGTTCAAAAAAATTTCTAAGTTCAGAAAAGTTAAGTTAAGTTTTTTAAGAAAATTCTTTAGTGAAGCTTCTGGGTGTGCCCGAAGCTTTGCCGCCTAGACACTGCTAAAACAACTTTCTTTCGAACTAAATTTTTGAACAGAAAAACCACTAAAATATGAGCGGTGTGACAATCCCACATTCGTTCTCTCAAGCACGCTGCAAGAGCTTAAAACCCCTTATTCTAAAAACACAATGGTATCCATTGTACAACAATTTCTTCACCTGCTCCATTCCTGTAAGATACAAATTATTTTATGTTGAACCTTATGTAGGAGTAACTGGCATTGAAATCGCTAAGAGAGTGGCCAAAATGGCCACCTCCCTTTTTCGGAGTTGTTCCAGGTACCTTCCAGATGCTATTCGACAAGGCTGCCTCTCATCAACCGATTACTATCCTGTTCTCCAACAAGGCTTTCCATCTTGTTGGCAAGAGTGCTGGATGAGTGATCATAGAGGAGCGAAACTCAGAAACATAAAGCTGAATATTGGGGAGTGGTCTTCCTCCCACTGACGAAAACGCTTACATGAGGTGATACTTGCACGCCTCCGTATTGGCCATACTAATATCACTCAGTCACTATATGTCACAGGATCGTCCCATTTGCAAATTTTGTCTTCGCCACATCCCTCAATCTGTTCTCCATATCTTCATTGATTGTTCCCATCTTGACCCTATTTGCTGTTGTATTTTCTACTTTACAGGTCCATAACAGCTTCTGAAGATTATCCATCAACCCCACATCTAGATCTTCCCACTTTAGCAGTAACACTATTGCTGTATCTTCAAGATGTGAATATTCTTTATAACATTTGATTTTGTTATGTAATCTTAGGACTATTTATAATACAAGGGTACAATTTTATTTAGTTTTTATTTATTTTTGACTACTGACAGAATATTCATTTTGCCATTGAAATCTTCCTTTGACATTTGAAGCATATATATGATAGGGCCCTCTTACATGGTGCTAGTTTTTCAGCCCAGTATAGTGCGCTTCTCTATTGTTAGCCATAGTGGGTCTGTACACTGACTCAAAAAAAAATATATATATATATATACCGTATATATATATATATATATATATATATATATATATATATATATATATATATATATATATATATATATATATATATATATATATATGTTGTGTGTATACAATGAAAATTTTCAATTTTGCGGGTTCGAATTAGCGAGTCACAAAAATTTCGGCGAATTCCGGCGGGCGAATTTCTTATGAACTTTTCCTTTAACTATAAAAATGTAAAAAAAAATATTTTATATAACTTTCAACATAAAATCTTATATTTAGTACAACGCCACTTCATGAACATATGGAAAACATCATTGAAGAGAATATCTGGAAGTCCAAAAATTTTAATAATAAAAGGGAGGATCCTGTATTTTCTAGAACAGTGGGGAAACCACAAAGAGCAATAGATCCAAGCCGTGAAATAAGTGAGTTTTGAGGAGAGTTTCTCCCAAAAAAAGATTTGGCATATCAATGACCCCAAATCACAGAAAATAATGAATTTTATCGCAATGAGTAACCAGCCATTCACAGTCATAGAAGAGAAGGAATTCATAGAACTTATTGGCCATCTTCAACCAAAATATCTTATTCCTAGTAGAAAATATTTTGTAGAGAAAATGTTATCAACTTCAAACAGGAAATTGAGATCAGCAGTATTGAGAGAGTTATCGAGAGGCTGATCAGATATCATTACTACAGATATATATAGAGAGCTAAATAATTCAAACGAGTCATTTATTTCTTTAACTGCACTCTGGCTTACCAGGGAGTTTGAAAAAAATGGACTGTGTACTCATTGCAAGTATTTCCCAAGTTCTCATTCTGGAATTAAAATCACTATGAGTTTTGAAATTAAGATGAATAATTGGGAAATTCCTCCAAACATAATCCATTTGATCCTTCGATATGGAGCATATAACATGAAACTTGGAACTGATTTACCAGGATACACAAGTTTTCTTGTTTTATTCATAAACTTCAATTTATTAAAGATGTCTTATTTTCTCAAAGAACAGTGTGATTTAATAAAGAAATGTAGGAATATTTGTACACATTTCAATCATTCCAATTTTTAAGCTGTAATGAACTTAAAAGAATACAAAGAGACTTGGATCCACATCTTGCAAGCCCACTTATGCCAATTCAAGATGTTAATACAAGGTGGAATAACACATATTTGATTCTAGAAAGAATTGAATGTTTGAAAAGACCTCTGCAAGTTTATATTATAGAACAATCAATCATTTAAGCTTTGACTGCTAATAAATGGCAAATACTTGAAAAAAATTCTAAGAGTTTTGCAACCATTTCTCATGGTTACGGAAACTATAAGGCAAAATCAATTATATCAATTATTCTACATATTTGAGCTCTCCATTATATCTCTCAAACTCTGAGGATGACAGCAGAGAATAAAGAAGAGCTGAGGAAGGCATTAGAGTTTAGATTTATGAATAAAAAGGAAGAGAAAGGATCAATAGACATATATCAAAACAAGATAATTGTTTTAAATACTGTAGTAGACCCAAGATACTAGCTGACTTTATTTTCTAATGAAATAAGAGAATTGAGTAGAAAATGGATGCTTGAAGAAATATGCAAATAATTGAAGGTAGAAAGTGATAATAGTAGTAGCAGTACAGAAGAAGGTTCAGGCGATTTGCCAAGTACCTCAAAATCATCAGGAGCATTATAAAAAGAAATTACTGCAAAGTTACTTAGTTTTTATAAGTTTGAAGAGAGTGAAAGTGACAGCGAGTCAGTTAGTGTAAAGGAAAAAGAAAAAATCAGTGAAAGGCTCTTCAAAGGTGAAATTCTTAAAAAAATTGAAATTTTTACCAGAAAAATCAATTTCTAATCTGAGAAAAGAAGAATTCCTTAATTGGTGCTGGTGGAAAATGAACAAAGCTAAATTCCCAAACATATCAGTACTAGCCCAAAAATTACTCTCCTTTCCAGTCTCTATATATTCAAGAAATTACTCATTTTCAGAAACAGAAATATATTTGAGGAAAACGTTTAAAAATATCGCTAATACTGGTGAACAGTTTTCTTTATTACACATTTCAACAATATATACAAAGTGATTATAAAGAGTTAATCTTTTTATATATATATATATATATATATATATATATATATATATATATATATATAATATATATATATATATATATATATATATTCTTTGCTATATAATATATATATAAGGAAGTATTTATAGAATATTTATTTTTTTATTTACAGTTAACATTTAAAGAAAATTTGCTTATATATATATATATATATATGATCAAAAAAAGGATTATAT
Organism: Trachelipus rathkii; assembly: GCA_015478945.1. Lineage (NCBI taxonomy): Eukaryota > Metazoa > Arthropoda > Malacostraca > Isopoda > Trachelipodidae > Trachelipus > Trachelipus rathkii. The sequence goes on from JABUQX010138557.1 coordinate 22,948, forward strand.
AATATATATATATATAATATATATATATATATATATATATATATATAATAATATATATATATATATATATATATATTATATATATATATATATATATAATATATATATATATATATATATGTATATATATATATATATATATACTAGGTATATATATATATATACTTGTATATATATATATATATATATTGGAAAACAGGGTTACTTTGGCAACTTGGAACACTTTTGACCAATGTACACATTTTGTTGATAACTCCTAAACTATTTGGAGTAGAAAGGTGGTTTTAGGCTCATTTTGTTCGTAAAATGATGCTCTTTTAGATGGTATATGAATGTAAAACACAAACCTTTACTATCCTGTTTTACATGCAAATGTGTAGTTTTTCATTTTTTCTATTTTTCACACCCCTGAAAAATATTACCCCGTTTTTGCGGTCAGGAATATCTGACCCCCCCAAATTTTGCATGTAGGATAAGGGTCATTATTTTTTTTCCATAATTGAAAAAAAAAAAATTTAACGGTTTTAATTTTTTTATAGTTTTTTTAACCATGGGGCAATTTGGAACACATTCAGTGGGTAACTTGGAACACACCCACTGACTTTAAAATGCATTTTTCTACTAATTATTTTTCTTTTTGAGACTATTTAATACATTTAAACAAACTTATCATTAAATTAAAAATAGGAAACGCCCGTAGAAGGATGAAATTTGGAGATTGCATAGAGGAGGAAGAAGTAAGGAGGAGTCGGATTTGGAGCTGGCATCGGTGCGGCGTTGAGTTAGTAAATATTTGTTAAATTAATACAATATTGGTGTCCTTATATATGTTATCAAGCCCGTAGAACTCGAATATGAGGATTTCATTTTCATAAAGGGTGTCTGTGGACCCCCCCGGAGGGGGTCCTCCGAAGAAAAACAGTGCATAGAATAGGAAGTTTTAGAGAGCTCATATCCTCCTCAAATTTGGTATACTCCTTTCCTATGGTGTAACCTCGTCGTAAACGGGGGTGCCAGCCCCTAAAAATAGGAAATGCCTGTAGAAGGATGAAATTTGGAGAGTACATAGAAGAAGGAGAAAGGAGGCTGAGTCAGAGGAGACGGAATTGGCAACAGCAATAAAATATTAATTTAATTTAATTTAATTTAAAATTAGATAACTCTAGAAATTAGTTTTAAGATAAATTTAAGTACTTACTGTCAAGAATTTAGCTTGAAATGGCCTCCCTGGATGATTTGGAACACCCGTTCCAAGTTACCCATCATCAAGTTTCTACACCTTACCACACTTACGAGCCTCCTATGAAGATAAAAACAGCAGAATGGGCAAATAAATAGCAGGTAAATATAGACCAATGATTAAGGCGTATTTTCATTTATTTACTAACCATTTTATATAATTGCATCATAAAAATATTTTGAATCTACAAAAAAATCGTTCCAAGTTACCCCGTTTTACGGTATATATATATATATATATATATATAATTTTGGCAATTAAATTTGAATTTAATGTGAATATCTTATAATCCTATATTTTGAGGTATTTCTGTATTTGAGTAAACTTTATTTAAATAATACTATAGGTATGTGATACACTGTATGAATACTGCAAAAGGCTACTATTATATTTTGTTAAAAGATGGCCTATGGGTTATTTAAAATAAATCGCTTCCAGCAAACTTTTTCTCAGAAGTAAATTAGTAATTCCGGTTCCGGCCGGAATTTTTCAAAATTCCGGCCGGAACGGAACGGAAAAAATGTAAATCCAGCGGAATTCCCGCCCGGACTGAATCCTTTACACCTCTAATTTATATATATATATATATATATATATATATATATATATATATATATATATATATATATATATATATATACTTATTTTTTTTTTTATATGCAGAAATTTCTTTTGTACCAAAGGATGCTATTGTGTGCTTACTCCAACTCTCAACCATTAGCTTTGACAAGAGCAGATTCAAATTTGTGCCATGTTTGATGCATGAGAAATGAAGTATCACATAATTAGTATTGGAAAACTTTAAATTATTTTCAAAAATAAAATTGTAATAAATTTTTCACCAAATCACTATAACTTAAAAGTGCTTAAATTTCATTTTATATTTTTATAAAATTTAAACATAGAAATTGAAGCAAATTAATTAAGCAATGTTTATGTTTATCCTAATTAAAGTGTATATATATTTTATTTAAATTACAGACATTAAAAATGCAACCTCATAAAGGAATGCCAAAAAAGAATATACAAACAAATACATTGCTTCATGTTTTTAATTTATGTATAGTTATTAATTTTTGATGTAATACGGTAGCTAAAATAATTTTTAGTAAACTTTTTTTAATAATAATGATAATGTTTAAAATTTAATATACACAAACCTATAAATTATCTAATATACTATAATTAATGTTGTAGTCAAAAGCTAAAAGTAACAGAGTAACGGAACTTTCATTACTTTTATTTTTCATTTCAAAAAAATGGAATTACTTTTTCTAAGTAACGGAGTAACAGTAACAGAATTACTTTTTTGACTAAAGATGCCCATATATATATATATATATATATATATATATATATATATATATATATATATATATATATAATAATATATATATATATATATATATATATATATATATATATATATATATATATATATATATATATATATATATATATATATATGACTTTAATGGGTATAATTTTATTCCTTAGCCAAGCTAACTCTTGTGTCATTTATTCAGATTCGTTCAGCACCCTTCAGGTGCTTAAATTCCCCTATTCCAAAAACATAATGGTTTCCAGTGTATAACAATTTCTCCAGCAGCTCTACTTGCAAGAAACAAATTACACTCTGTTGGACCCCCCTCTCACGTCTGAGGGGTGACAGGCAACGAAATCGCTAACAGAGAGGCCAGAATGACTGCTGCATCTTTCTGTAACTATTCTAGGTACCTCCCAGATGCCATTCGACAAGGTCACCTCCCATAAACTGATTATTATCCTGGTCTCCAACAAGGCTTCCGATCTTGCTGGCAGTTCTGGGCGAATGATTAGCGAGGAGTAAAGCAGGAATATAAAGCCAAATATTGGTGAGTGGTCTTCCTCTCACTGATGAAATCATTTGTACAGGGTAATCCTTGCATGTCTGTATTTTCCACACATCACTCACAGCCACTACATGTCACAGGATCCTCTTCCCATTTACAAATTTTGGTGGTCTCAATACCCCACAATCTGTTCGCCATATCTTCATTGATTGTTCTCAACTGGACTCCATTGGTGTCATTTTCCTACTCAATGGTCCATAACACCTAAAAGGCTATCCCATATCTTATCTGAATCCTCCCACTTCAATAGTAATTGTATTTTCTCATGCTTTTAAAAACTGAATATTCTTCATAATATATAATTTTATAATGTAATATTAGGACTATATGTTAAGTAAGGACATCTTTTTATTCATTTTTTTACTAAATACTCATTTCACCATCTAAATTTTCTTTTGTGGCATATTTAAAATAAGTATGAGCCAGGACCTGCCCATGGAGCTGAATATTCAACCCAGTGTGACTGCTTCTTTGTCGGTCATGGTCCGTCCTGTTCATAATATATATATATATATATATATATATATATATATATATATATATATATATATATATATATATATACACTCACCACCACAATCACAAATACAAGGTGTTGCGTTTCACAATAGCAGCGCTCACTAACCACCAATTTCAAAACTTTACTGTATAATAAATTTATTAAGTTAAAAAATGGCCTCTACATCTAGTGAAAAGAAAAGTCGCAAACGTCTTACATTAAATGAGAAACTAGAAATAATAAAGTTAAGTGAGCTTTGAAAGATTGTCAAAAGTTAATGCTGTCATAACAAATGACATTGCATGTTATAAGCAACTTCTACTCGAGAAGAAGAGGCACTCTATGAGACAGACTACTTTGTTGTCATTCTTCAATAGAGCACCATCGCAACCTTCCACTGAAACGTCTGGCCTGCCATCAATTTCAGATTCTACACCAACAACATTACTATCACCATCTGCAAGCGATAAGCGAGCTGTTCAACCAGATTAAAAGATGATGAAGATTCGCTATTGTGAGTTTGGACGAATAAGTGGCATCCTCAAAAATAAAAATATTTGTATTTAAAGTCTTATATTTCTCATTTCTATTTCAGATCTTAAATCATGTACTATGCGTGCTAAATATAAATTTCATGAAAATTAAACATTATTAATAAATTTCCATTTTATCATTGTTAGTGTTGTACACTAGCCTTATTTTTAGTACATGTCTACGTGGATTTTGCTATCAGGCACTCTGAAGCCACAAAATGAAACCAAAATTCACTTTACCAGACGTTTTCATAGCAGGCGGGGGTCAGTCCCAATTACGCCGTTATTTCGAGGTTCTGCATGTATAATATATATATATATATATATATATATATACCATATATATATATATATATATATATATATATATATATATATATATATATATATATATATATATATATAGATAGCTATATATATATATATATATATATATATATATATATATATATATATATATATATATATATATATATATATATATATATATATATATATATATATATTTATATATTTATATATTTATATATATATATATATATATATATATATATATATATATAATAATATATATATATATATATATATATATATAATAATATATATATATATATATATATATAATATATATATATATATATATATATATATATATATATATATATATATATATATATATATATATCTAACAGTTAAAAAAGTTATATATAATTTATTGATAATGACTGACAATGAATCTACTAGAATTAATTCATTATCAGAGGACATGATTTCTAATTCTCAATTCTGTGACGATGTTAAACCTACAACTGCTCCAGCCAAATCTATTAAGGCCATTGATAAAGCAGCAGTGCACAGAATATGCTCTGGACAAGTAAGATATAGCATAAATTAGTTTTATTTTTGTTCTTCACTCTTTTAATGATCTGAAATTTTTATAGTAATATTTTCTGAAGGTAGTCTTGACTCTTGCTACAGCTGTGAAGGAGTTGGTTGAAAATAGCATTGATGCAGGAGCAACATCAGTTGAGATAAAATTAGTCGAGAATGGGTCATCTATTATAGAAGTTTCTGATAATGGAAAAGGAGTGGAACCTTGTGATTTTGAGGGCCTAAGTAAGCTAGTTCTTATTTTTTGTTTAATAATATTTAGAGAAACTTTTGTGTTAGAATAATTTTATTGAAACAGCCTAAATATAGTTATTTGCTTACTTTCCTCAATTATTACTGCTTTGAAATGTATATCAGGATTGTTTTTCTCATATAGAACATTTTCTTTTCAAAAGGCATTTGTGGAGTGCTTAAAAAGTTGAAAATAATTCTGAAGTAAATTAATATATATATATATATAAAAAATATATATATATATATATATATATATATATATATATATATATATATATATATATATATATATATATATATATATATATATATATATATATATATATATATATATATATACTATATATCTTTATATATATATATATATATATATTTAACCCCCAAAGAGAGCTCTCTACGAAAAAAGACAACACTAATCAGAGTGACCACACCTCACTCAGGTACCCCTCCACAGACCGATTATGACTGTCATTTCCCAGGTTGTTCTGGGGTGAAAGTTATAGGGACAGACTAGTAGGAAGTGATACAGAGTTTCCAGTGCCTGGTTACATTTCGTGCAGATATTTGAGGTAGTTTGGTTAATGTTGAATCTATTTTTGTAGTATTGCAAGTTTGGGTGGTGACCGTATTAATTTGGAGGTGACTGGGTGGTTATTGGAAGTGAGTTAAATTCAGGTGTTATTTCTGGTGGATGATCATTTAGTATATTGTTTGGTTGTCAATTTCTTAGATATTGTTCTGTTAGGTGAATGTGTATATGTTTGGTGTATGAGGTGTTGTTTTGTGGTGGTTGGATGTTAATTAGGATTTGTTTGTATAATAAGGCTGGGGAAGATGGAGGTTGTTTTAGTCTGTGGTGAGTGGGGTTAGAGAGTAGTGTGACAGGGGTGTTATGGTGTCTTTGTTTTAGTGTAAAATTGGGTGCCTATCATTTTTAGGTGTTTGTCTATAGGTAGTATCTTTGTTTTGTTGTGTAAGTATTGTGTTGTAAGTATACATCCTGTTATAATTCTGTGTATTGTTTTGTTTTGTTTTGTTTGAAGTTTCTTCTTGCTTCCCTTGGTTAATAGTGGATGCCATACCACCGAAGCGTAGTTCAGTGATGGGTGGATAAATTGTTTATATATGGAGATGAATATCTGTTTGTTATTTTTGATGTCAGTGCCTGCTCTGGTTCTTAGAATTTTTAGTTTCCTGTTTGCTGTTGTAATGTTTTCTAGGTGTTTTGTGAAAGTTAAGTGGGCATCCAGTGTTTTTCTTAATATTTTGGGTGTTTTATTTAGTGGGATAGTGATGGTATTTATGAAGATTTGGGGATTTTTAGTTCTGAGTTGGTGATCTGTTGTGATTTGTGTGATAGAGGACTTGTTTGGTGAAGCAGATATTCTATTGTCTGTTAAACAAGTTTGTAATTGGTTGATGTATTGTTGGGTTAGGTGGGTTGCTTTGTTTAGATTCTGGTGTGTGATAGCTATGGTAATATCAGTGTAAGTTGTTATGCGTGTGTGTGGTTTGTTTGTGGTTGTGGAGGCTGCTGTAAATAAGTTGAAAAGTGTTTACTATGCATGGTTTCTTGCTATTGAACTGTATGAGCTGTTCTTTATGGTAAGAAGTTGGATAACCATTTCTTTAAAAATTAGTGGGGATGCTTGATTTTATTAGATTGTGTTTGGGGACTGTGTTGAAAGCCTTGTTTATGTTGATTGCTATGAGAAGTGTTTTATGTGTGGTTCTGATATTTAAGCCATCTATTATTGGTTTTATAATGTTTATGAGAGCTGTTAAGATTAAGTGATTTAAGGAAATTTGAGGTTTATTCTATCCAGTATGAGCTTTTCTAGAAGTTTACATAGAGGATAGTAGTGAAATTGGACGATAGGAAGAGTTGTTTGAGGGGTCTTTTATTAATTTAAAGCAAAAAAATAAATAAATTACAATTTTCATTAAATTTCTAAGTTAACTGATGATTCTTTTGGCAGAAATGAAATGACTATGTTGCAATAAACAAGAATGATCATTACAAATTAATTCTTAACTGAATAGTCAGTACATCCACTCCTCCCCCTATATATATATATATATATATATATATATATATATATATATATATATATATATATATATATATATATATATATATATATATATATATATATATATATATATATATATATATATATATCTATATATATATATATATATATATATATATATATATCTTCATCATCATCATCCCACCACCACCACCACCACCACCACCACCACACCTTCTCCCCAAGACTGGCGGTAAGATGCGTAGCATTCACTGGAAACAAGAAAAGTGGTAGAAAATATGACGCAAATTAGAAAAGCCCAACCTTACCCTTGCTATACCTTTCAGTGAAAACTCATCAGTCAGAAAATCCACCCTAGAGCTTCATGGGACCGTGACAGACCCTCGCTATGGCATCTTGTCAATGTAGGGTTCATCCCTTGGCCCAGGTGGGCCACAACCATACCCCCTCACAAAACTCTGTTTCACTCTTGTTATGCACCTTTCTTCTCACCTCTGCCAAACTCATATTTCTCTCCTCCAGGCATTCTTTTACTGACTCAATCCACTTTTCCTTCGGTCTCCCAGCCGGTCGATTCCCAGCAAGCTCACCACTATACATCTGTTTAACCAACCAACTATCATCCATCCTTTCCTCATGATCAAACTATCTCAACATACTTTTTTTATTCTCTCATTTACCCCTTTCTTCACACCACACAATTCTCGATATGTTCATTCCTCATTTTATTAATTCTTCTCATACCTAACACGCCCCTAAGATTGTCCATCTGAACACATTATACTTTAGATCTATACCCCTTATTCCAGACCATAGTCTCACTACTATACATTAACACAGGTAACAACATACATTCATGTAAGACCCTAGCGCAATCAACACCTAGTCCCTTTACATCAACCAAGGATTTAATTGCACCAGCCACCTTTCTGCCATTCACAACTTTCCTACTACACTATGCATCATCTGTTCCCTTTTCATCCAATATATATCCTAAATATTTAAACTCAAGACACTTGTTCCAGCTGCTCACCATCTAACATAACTTCACACCGAGGACTGTCCTCACTCACAACCATAATCTTACTCTTATCTATGTTTACTTTCAAACCCCTCTTTTTACCCTTGACACACCCTTCCAAATCTCTGCCAATCCTCTCAAACTCTTCAGATTCACCACACAAAACCAAATAATCCGCATATAATAGGTAGAGCATCCTCCACTCTATTATATTCTCCATCATTCTAACACCGTCCCCTGCCACCCCCTCCTCCAATTCTTTCATAACCCTATCCATATACAAATTGAATAGCCAAGGAGACATTACACATCCCTGCCTCACTCCGCTATTACTATTAAACCAATCGCTTTTAACTCCATTTATTCTTACACACGCTCCCTATTGTCATACATACTTTTGATTCCATTCAGAAACCTACCACCAGCACCATATATTACTAACATCTGCTATAGAGCTTCCCTATTAATCCTATCATATACCTGTTGCAAATCCATAAAATCTAAATACAATTTATTCTTTTTCTCTCTCATTTTCTCAATTATTTGTTTCATTGTAAAGATTTGATCCACACATCCTCCCTCTTCTAAACACCTTGTTCTTCTAATCAGGCCTTCAGTCACTTGACGCACTCTTTCAATCAAAATACCAGTATATATCTTCCCTATAACAGTTAATAAACTAATTCCCATTTAATTCCTATAGTTACCCTTATCATCCATATATAGCTATATACGGTTTATATATATATATATATATATATATATATATATATATATATATATATATATATATATATATATATATATATATATATATATATATATATATATATATATATATATATATATATATATATAAAATATATATATATATATATATATATATATATATATATATATCAACTTAACTTATAACCAACAACAACAACTTATATATATATATTTATAGAAAATATATATATATATATATATATATATATATATATATATATATATATATATATATATATATATATATATATATATATATATATATATATATTTAGCATTGAAGCATCATACCTCCAAGCTTCAAGATTTTGGAGACCTTATTGGGGTGCAAACATTCGGATTTCGTGGTGAAGCTCTTAGCTCTCTTTGTGCTCTTAGTAATTTAACTATAGTTACAAGACACAAGAATCAGGAAGTTGGTTCCAAGTTAATTTATAATACAAATGGGCATTTAACTGAGACAGTACCAGTACCAAGACAGGTAATATAATTTGTATAGGTTTATTTATTAAATAAATCAGAATTTACATAGACCAATAACTAGTTTAGAACTGTAAAATTAGAAAATATTGAAATTAGAGCTAGGATTCAGTATTAGAATTAGTCTAGTTCAAGATTTCAAAATTAATTAATTTTTACAGGCTTCTTATCTCACAATCTGTATTTCACTTTTTGTATTTATTGACATTTTTCAGTAGCTACTCTTCTCCATTGCAATTCCTCTCTCTTAAAATAATATATAGAGTGGTAATAAACTTGAAATAAATATTTAAATCTTCTGAAATAATATAAAAATAAAAAAAGACACATGTACACCTTTCTTTTTTCTTCTCAATAGATGTGGAGTAGAGGTGCGAGCATGACATACCCTTAAGTGACAGCTCGTTGCAGTTAAAAAAAAAAATCCACCTTAAGGCTTCACAAGATTGTGATGAACCTTTCATTGTGGTATCTCGTCAATCCAGAGTTCACCCCCCGGGCCAGACATACAAAACCCCGCAATTCACTCCTATTATGCACCTCTCTTCTCGCATCTGTCAAACTCCTATTTCTTTTCTTCAGACATTCCTTTACTGACTCAACCCATTTTTTTCCGTCTCGCAGCTGGTTTTCCCCGCACACTAACCACTATATATCCTCTTAGCCAACCGACTATCATCCATCCTTTCCATATGACCAAACCATCTCAATACACTCATTTATGCTTTTCTTCACACCACACAACTCTTTAACACATTCATTCCTTATTTTATCAATTCTTCTCACACCTAACACCCCTAATATTATCCATCTGAATAGATTACACCTTAGATCTATACCTCTTATTACACACCATAGTTTAACTACTACAGTATATGTTAGCAACATACCCTAATGCAGAACCCTAGCGCACTCTAGTCTGAGTCTCTTTATATTCACCAGGGATGTAATTACATCAGCCACCTTCCTATACCATTCACAACTTTCCTACCACATTCGGCATCATTTGTTCCTTTTCATCCAACATATAACCAAAATATTTAACCTTAGATATTTGTTCTATTTGCTCATTATCCAGCTTCATTCCACAATGCAGATTTTCCTCACCCCCTACCATCACATTACTTTTATATACATTAACTTTCAAACTCCTCCTTTTACACACTCTATCAAACCTTTCTATCAATCTTCACAAATTTTCTTCAGGTTCACCACACAAAACCAAATCATCAGCATTCAATAGGCTGAGGCTACACACTCTTCCATTCTTCAACAGTCTAACATCCTCTCCTACCACCACTATTTATTTTTTCAACACTATTCATAAACAAATTTAGTAGCCATGGAGACAAATTACACATCTCTGCCTCACTCCACTATTAATATTAAAGCATTCATTCTGTGCTCCATTTATTCTTACACAAGCTTCACTATCGACATTCATACATTGGTTTCCATTCAGAAGCCTACCACTAACACCTTCCATCACTAACACCTGCCAAAAAGCTTCCCTATTAATCCTGTCATACTGCAAGACCATAAAACTTAAATACAATTTATTCTTCTTTTCTCTCATTTTCTCACATTTGTTTCAATGTGAAAATTTGATCTACACATCCTCTACCACTTCTAAATGCGCCTTGTTCTCCACAAATCAGTCCTCATTCCTTCGAGACATTTTCAACCAGAATACCAGCATTTATCTTCCCTATAACACTCAATAAACCAATTCCCCTATAGTTCCTACAGTTCCCTTTATCTCTCTTACCCTGATATAAGGGTACCATAATCGTTCACCTCTAATCCCTTGGAACTATATTTACTCTCCACAAACGCTTTGCTGCACAATTTCCATACCAGCCAATCACAATCCTTCTTGCACCATAGTACTCTTAAGAACAGAGTAGGAAGGAAAATTTCCAAATGAATTTAATTATTATAATTGCTATTGCTAATGTAGTTGTTTTTCTTTAAATTTATTTTATAAATCTTTCTTTTTTTCACTTTCATATAAAATTTTAATAATTTAGTTAACTTTACCATTTAATTTATTTTATTAAAAAGACTCAAAAATATTGGGTGGGAGCTACCTACCCTATGTATACGTCCGTGCTATACATTAACACAGGTAACAATATGCCCTCATGTAGGACCCTAACCCACTCAAGACTTAGTCCCTTTACATCCACCAACGATTTAATTGCAATAGTCACCTTCCTGCCGTTCACAACTTTCCTACTACACTCTGCATCATCCATTCCCTTTCCATCCAACATATATCCTAAATATTTAAACTCAGACACTTGTTCCAGCTAATCACCATCTAACATAACTTCACACCGAGGACTGTTCTCACTCACAACCATAACCTTACTCTTATCTATGTTTTCTTTCAAACCCCTCCTTTTACACCCTGCTAAATCTCTCCACCAATCCTCTCAAACTCTCTTCAGATCCACCACACAAAACCAAATCATCCGCATATAATAGGTTGGGCACCTTCCACTCTCTTCCATTCTCCATCATTCTAACACCATCCCCTGCCACCCCACCTCTAATTGTTTCATAACCCCATCCATATTCAAATTGAATAACCAAGGAGACATAACACATCTCGGCCTCACTCCGCTTTTAATATTAAACCAATCACTTTCGGCACCATTTATTCTTACGCACGATTCACTATCGTCATACATACTTTTGATTCCATTCAGAAGCGTACCACCAACACCATATATCACTAACAACTCTTAAACTCTGCCATAGAGCTTCCCTATTAATCCTATCATACGTCTGTTGGAAATCCATAAAACCTAAATACAATATATTCTTCTCCCTCGTTTTCTCAATCACTTGTTTCAATTTAAAGATTTGATCCTCACATTCTTTACCATTCCTAAACGCACCTTGTTCTTCACCAATCAGTCCTTCAGTCACTCGACGCACTCTTTCGACCAAATACCAGCATATATCTTCCCTACAACATAATAAACTATATATATATATATATATATA
>JABUQX010138558.1:0-37500 GCA_015478945.1 Trachelipus rathkii
TTCCAGGGTTAAGTATGGAGAAACTCAAGCTAGAATCTTTAGCGGCCCTCAAATTCGCCAAATAATCAAGAATGACAAATTTCATAAATTCCATGACTGATATTGAAGCATCTGCTTGGAAAAGTTGTCTTGGTTGTTCAGAACTTTTGGGCAACCATAAATCTGCCAACTATGTAAAACTCGTACAGAAAATGCTTTCAGACTTCAAAATTTGAATGCTAATATGAGCATAAAAAGTTTACCTTTCTACATATTCACTTTAGATCTACATGCCTTGACACCCAGGGATTGCTTGTAGTATATATGAGAAAGTTCACCCAAGATATCGGCAAGTATTAAAAGAGTTATATCATGAAATATAATAATACACACATGATGGCAGATTATTGTTGGAGTTTTCAACGTGATTGTCCACATTCTGCACACAGAGGACAATCATATATAGACAAGCGATTTGTAATGCATTAATTGTGATTTCATTGTACTGAATTGAATGTTTTGACCTATTAGCATTTTATGTACTTACTCATTAACAATTTGATATATATCTTTACGTTACAACCTAACATAAATTGTTGTTATTAATGTATTTTTGACCACCCTGTATCTCAAAAACTAAAGACAATCTAGGAAAAAGGAGGTTATATTCAAAATCAGGGCAACAAGCTACCTATATAATGAACTTCAAATGTTTTGCCGCAAAAATCTTTGTTGGCCAGTATAATGAAACATTATGCAAATTATCAAACTTAAAACTTGAAGACACTAATATATTTGCTTCACTTGATGTAGAGTCCTTGTTCACAAATGTACCGGTTCTCGAAACGATTACATAATAATTGACAAAGGTATCACCAAATAACCTACCCCCACCAGAAATACTTCAGAACAAACATATGAGGAGCCTATATTAATTTGTTGTTCCCAAACACAGTTGAAATTTATAGAAAACCCCTTATATTTTACAAACTGATGGAGTGTCGGATGGGCTCACCACTTGGACCTACATCTGCTGACTTTATGTCCAATCTGGAAAACAAAAATCCTTCTGTGGAAACAAACAACTTAACTATTTTACATAAGGTATGTCGACGACACCCTCACTATCTTTAGGAACATAGATCATATACATCAGATCATCAATAGAATTGTCATGCTTAAAATTTACATAAGAAACTTAGGGGTGATGATGCTGATCATTTTTTAGACATCAAACAAAAGCACGCCTGACGGCTCATTATCTTACAGGCATACATGTCAAACCCAATGATAATGGTCTGTATATGAACCTATGGATCCTATTCACCGACCATTTACAAAGAATCTATCGTAAAAACTTTAGTTTACAGAGGTATTATGTTGTTCCGAACTTGGAAAACTTTTTGATTTGTAAGAAATTACGCATTAACAAAACTAATTGAATTGTAATCATTCATGAATATTCTGTTGGCACCTAAATTGACAAACCCAATACAAAATTATATATAAATAAAGAAAATAATCAGAAAAATTAAATAAATTTCCTTTCTTCCTAACTAATTATAGATTCTTCAATAAAGAAGAGAAGTGCCTTTCTGTGAATATTTTTGAACCCTCACCAAAACTAAAGACACCTTCAAAATTTTAAAGCCAGATTATACCATAAGTGTCCAAACAACTGTCATATTCCTTGGTAAAAGAGATGCTTTTGACCGACAAACTATCACGTTGTGTAAATACCTAATATCCTTTGAAATGACTACAGGCCACGATACATATATTGGTTACACGATTGAAGATTGTCGGACAGGTAAGTATCAATGATCACAAGAACCCAGCAAAATCTTTAAACTCTAACACGGCACATGGTCAACAACTATAGGTAATATTTCTAAACACTTCACAGTTAAGTGCGGATCACGTGAGGTTCATAAAACCTAAAATTGTGAGGCCTTCACATCAAGATTTTAAAGACCAGACATTAACATAAACTTCGAATGTTATCTGTCATACTGGAATACTGCTTCTCTGATTTAATTTAATATATCAATTTAAAGCCTCTTTCTCTTACAAAGTAGTCCTTTTAATACACCTGTATATGAGAATTAAAAACGCGTTTGGAAATTGGTATGAAATACATTCTCTTCTCCCGGCAAACTATTTTCAAAGATTATTTCTAAGGAAATTAAATTATGGAAAAAAAAAAATATTTACAAATAAAATGAAATATTAGAGTACAAAAAATTATTATTATTATTATTTTTATTATTATTATTATTATTATTATTATTATTATTATTATTTATTATTATTATTATTATTATTATTATTATTATTATTATTATTATTATTATTATTATTATTATTATTATTATTATTATTATTATTATTATTATTATTATTTATTATTATTAATATTTTTATTATTATTATTATTATTATTATTATTATTTGATATTTTTATTATTATTATTATTATTTATTTTTAGTAGTAGAAGTAGCAGTAGTAGTATAGTAGTAGTAGTAGTAGTAGTAGTAGTAGTAGTAGTAGTAGAAGTAATAGTAGTAGTAGTACAGAACTACAGAACACCGACTAGCAAAGACTTTATAGGGTACTCAAGGCTAGTCTGTTAAGCATTGTTGCTTATTTGTTGTGTTGGATGTGAAAACTGTCTTAAGCAGATCTGTTTAAGCACTTTTAACACCATCGTTGAACACGTTTTAGCATAAGTATATTATTTTACTTATTTAATGTGACCTATGCGTTTACTTACTTAGAACAGATCTCCTTCTAAACACCAAACATTATAGTGCTACAAGTTTTGTGAAATTTTGTTTTGGGATTATTACTCCTACTCAGTGTGCCCGAATGGGTCACCATCTTAGAACGCATACTTTCCTAGCAGTGAATATCAATTAATATTATTAATATTATTATCAATGCTTTTTTTGATATTATAAATATAATTATTATATTAATATTACTACTATTATCAATCTTATCAATATTGTTATTAATATCATTATTAATAGTGAATTATTTCTCCTACTCAGTGTCATCGAAGAGATCACCTTCTTAAAACGGATATGTTCTAGGTTGTTAACATCAAATATATTTATTATAAGTTAAATCGATATTGTAGTCTTAGAATGAAAACATTTTGAGCCGTGAACATCAAAGCTATTTAAGTTCAGTGCCCGAATTCTTCTTAAGATGTATTTTAAAATAATAAATGTTTCCCATAGATCTAGTTTGATTTTGTCATATTTATGGTCATAACTAACTCTTATATTAGTAGTTGGGGGTAGTATACAACAGATTTGGACTGAAGGCTAGAAGTGACTTCATAGATGATCCAGCTGGTTCTAGCACTTCTAGCAAGGCATATCCTACATCATAGAATATACCAAATATAGGTATCTGCCCCTATGTTATAAGGTATAGGGATTCGATTGCTGTGGTTTATAAGGTGATAGGATGATTCCTAGTATGAGTTAGGACCCCGCCCCCTTTTCTAATGCACTTCTAGGGCGCCATATCGTATGTGACATAATATACCCGATATATGTATCGATTAGTATGTAATAAGGTATATGGAATCGATTCCTGTTGTTTATGATGGAATCGAATCACTCCTAGCACGGTTTAGTATTAGATAATACCCCTACACCCTTTTCTAATGCAGGTATAAAACTTTTTTTTGTTTCTGGAGCTACAAAGCCGAGCTCGGTGTTGACTAGTATGTTTTGAGGTATACCGAGTCAATTGCAGCTATTGACGAGCGTGGTGCTTCAACCGTTACTGTTTTAGAAAGCTGCAACATGCTTTTTTCGTGGCCGGGTTACCCTTCGTCAAAAACCTATCATAATGGGCGTCAAACAGGGGTAGAACATCCTAAAAATGAGATTCCCGAGGTTACTTTTCCGAACGCCAGAGTCCCCATGGCCCAAGCGTGGGGTCATTTATATGGTTTCATTCAACTTCGATTGAACCCAAATACCATTCCTTAGCAACGGAGGTGTTAGAGATATCGTATCCTCTTCAAACTTGGCATGCCTTCTTTATATGTGTCAACATCGTTGCATCCAATGTGTCATGCAGCTACGTCCAAGGGGGTGGGGGTTCCCACCCCAAAACCTAAAAATGGACTTAGAAGGCTGAAATTTGGTGAGCGTATAGAAGAGAATAAATGAAATAAAATGGCGATGTTAAATTAAATTGCGAAACATATGGGCCGGAGCCGAAGCCGATTGCGGAGCCAGATTGAATAAACATAAGAAACATATCTTAGCAACGGGTGGGTTAGAAATATCGTATCCTCTTCAAATTTGGCATGCCTTCTTTATAGGGGGTACCATAGTCATAGACGCTGTATCGTGTCGCTACACACATGGGGAGGGAAGGGAGTGCAGCCCCCTCAAAACCTTAAAATGAACTTAGAATGCTGAAATTTGGTGTGCGTATAGAAGAGAATGAATGAAATAGAATGCCAATGTTAAATTTAATTGGCTGATGTAATTAGAGTTGAATGTGCTGATTTGATTGCGTCAGATTGGAAATCTGGTTCCAGCCACATATTAGGACAAATGAGGTGTCTACACCTAGGTTTTCAAAGGTGTAGAACTCATTTTTGAGGGTTTCAGACCTCAAAATGAGTTTGAGGTCTCCTTTGAGGGGGGTTCCATCTGAAAAAGAAGAAAAGCTTAGAAGAGGACGAAGGAAGATGGAGGTAGGAAAAGAAGAAGAAGAAAAAAAGAAGAAGTCTCGTATGGCGGATCAAATGAGCCGGTGCGATGCCGAATTAGTAAACATGTCCTTAACACCCCGATATTAGTGTACTTATATATGTTTTTAATAACATAGATCTCATTTTTGAGGTTCCCAAAACACTCAAATGTGTCTGACAACCCCTTCCCTGGGTTCCCACTAAAAAAAAGAAAAAAAGCGGTGAGTAAGACGAAGTAAGATGAATCATGGTTTCAACTCTCTAAAGGATCACAGGGTGGCATAGAGAACGCGAAGGTGCCCGTGCCCTCAGGCGCGCCCCGGCCCGGAACCGACGCGGGGGCCCGCAGGCGCAATATTACCGAGCGAACGCTAAAATATTTCGTAGTTGTGACGTTAATGCAAACTTTTTAAATAAAGTGTTTACATCACTTTGTATTTTCTTTTCATGTAATCCGTTTTCTACACTAAGTATCAGCCATTTTATTTTATACTTAAACATTTTTAATTTTTATTTAGAGAAAACCCTGGTTCACTGTTAAATTTTTTAATAAAAAACATGTTTTTTTTCGACCCTAAAGCTATATTTCAATAAGGCAGTAGCGTACATAGCCCAAGATAGACCCTCCCCTCACCACGGCTATGCGCTTTGTCTTTACGGCTTTACTGTTTCAAGTCCTATCCGAAACACACATTCTCGTAGAAAAATAACTTCATTGTTTATTAAACTTTGAATATATATATAGTATATATATATATAGCATATATATATTTATATATTATATATTATATTATATATATATTATTATTACATATATATTATATTATATTATTATATTATATATATACATATTATTATTATATATATATAAGATATATTATTATTATATTATTATACATATTTCATATATTATTATTATATAGTTATTATTATTATTATATATTATTATTATTATTACATATATTATATATATTATATATATATATATATATACATATTATTATTATATATATTGTATGTATTATTATATATATTTATATTATTATTATTATTATTATTATTATTATTATTATTATATATAAAGATATATATGATATATACATATTATATATATATATATATTATATTATTATTATTATTATTATTATATATATATTATTTATCGACCGGGCGGTGGAGAACGGATCCATTGAAAAGAGAGTGGAAAAAAGAAAGAAGAAGATTAGAAGAAAGTAAGAGAAGAGTACCAAGAAAACACAAGAGCTTGCAACGAGAGATTAGAAGTTTGATTGAGAAGGAGATGGTTCCTGAGAGAGCATTTGTTCAGACTGTGAAGAAATTATATAAAATATAAAACACAAAATTTTTATAAAATTTTAAACAAACTTAAAATCTATTTTAATATAACGGAGAAGCACCAAAATTTTAATTTTTTGTTTTGACACGACAAAAGTACATAAATTAATTAAGGGACGAATATCATTTTGATTTAGTTTTTTATCATAAGAAGATAAGAAGAATGACATTCGGCGGAATCGGTTCGTATAAGTTTCAAGAAGGAATGGATCGCCAACCAAAATGGCGTCCGTAGTCAGCTGTAGAGCACCCCGTCCAACTAAACCGAAAGACACGGTGCCTCGTCACTGGTCGGTCGTTCTGAGTGTGTTACTCTCTCTTTGGCCCTCTGCTCAGACTCAAAATAGCACACCCACTCCTAGATTAGGGCTTGCCCGTGAGCGTTGGTGTTAACTGTAAATATAGAAAGGGTATATATATATATATATATATATATATATATATATATATATATATATATATATATATATGTATATATATATATATATATATATATATTATTATGGTTACTATATATATATATAAGTTATTATATATACATATATGCTATATATATATAGATATAGCAGTGATTTTACAGGGTATATATATATATATAAGAGAAAGATATATATATATATATGGTATATATATATATGCAGATATATGGTGTATATATATATATATTTTTTTTTACGGTTATCACTACTGCTCACGGGCAAAGTTCTATTCAAGGAGGGGGTGTTAAAATCAACGAAAATTCAACTACAAATTACGCAGATGATAAAGACGCGGGGCTTTAAAGCGAGGGAGAAATTGCAGGTGAAACACAGAAGATGAAGAGAATCTAGCAGAACAGAGTGTGCAGGAAAGAAGGGAGGTAAATGCAGCGAACTTGAGGCCTGAGTTGCTGATATCAACACAAAACTCATGTGCCGACACACCCTTTGTGCTACGAGGGGGTCGTGCAGTGGTGGCACACGGGTGGAAAGTTCCCTGGAGCACTTGCCGCCACACAGCCTATAGAAAAGAGATAAAGCACCAACATCGCGCCGCAAAGATAGAGGGTCAAGGAACTAGAAAGTACAGGACGTTGATAAGTCTTTCTGCCTTTGACTCGACCCCATCCAAAAGCCAGTGAAACCTGAGCCCCCAGATATGAGAGCAGAATTCCCAATAGCGGATGAGGCCCTTGTATAACTGGAGTATCTGTGAAGAGGAAAAAAAGTCTCGCAAAGCCCAAAACAGAACTCCAGCTTTGAGGCCGCTCAGAGAAGCATCACGTTTGTGAGGATGTGAGGTTTCAAGACATTTTTTTGTTTATGTTAAGGCCAAGGATGTTAATATTGTCGACAGTGGGAGAGACGAGAGAACCGTCGTAGAAAGAGATAGGGAAAGTTAGAAGGTGTCTTAGAGAGGAGATTTTATAGTTGAGTTTTTAAAGAATTGAATTTCACAAGGTTCAAACGACTCCAATCTGAAATTCTATCCAGATCAGCGAGAATAGAATTAACATTAACAAAGTTTCCTACTTAACAACATTCAATTAGCTAACATTACCTACAAAACTTATCATATGAGTGAATGGAGTTAGAAGTGCAGGTGAGAAGATCATTAATGAGATACCAGGAATAAAGTAGGAGATAAGGAAAACCCTGAGAAAATCCACTTTTGACATCGAAGTAAGAAATCGCCCCATCGACAACTGTTGATATGGAAAGATTTGAAAGAAAGCCAGACATAAGTAAGCAAAGAGAAGGAGGAAAAACCCAAAGGAGGGAGCTTGGGAGAGCAGTGACGCGTGCCATTCGGTCAAATGCTTTGATATGTCAAGCGCCACCACGCAAGTCTCCAGTTCCTAAAGGGATGAAAACCATAAATCAGTAAGATAGGTATATATCGCCAGTGGACCTCGAGCGCCGAAATCCGTACTGGCGATCGAAAGAAGTGAATGAGATTCCGTTATATCATCTAAGAAATGAGAGTTGAGAAGAGCTTCAAAGCTTTTAGATAGAATACAAGTAAGAGCTATAGGGCAACAGTTAGAAGGATCAGAGCTTCCTTTTTTCGGAATAGGGTTGGACATGTGCGTTTCCAACACTGAGGGAAGTGCAGTATTGAGACGAGTATAGTTTAACGAGGGGCGGGGATAGCACGGAAGCACACCCCTCAAAACTCGGGGAGAATGCCATCCGCCACCCGCCTCCAACGCCTGTAGATTTATGAGCCCATGCACCCTATTGAATGTAATCACAGGCAAAGATAGGACAACTGAGAGGAGAAGAAGGTAATAGTAAGAATCCAGAGTCATCCAGGGTTGAGTTAGAGGAAAACAGAAGGTTAAAAGATTGGCCTTTTCAGTCTGAGTATTAGTACCAGAACCATCTGAACGAATAAGAGGAGGAAAGGCAGATTTACAAAAGTTATTAGATATGTTTTTTGCCAAGAGGTCATAAAACTTTGTCAGTAGGAGAACCAAGAAGGTCAGCGTACTTTTATTTAATGAAAGTCTGCTTTGCTCGTCGATGAGCAACCCTGCAACTAAATGAAAATTAGCGAGAGTAATAGGAGAACGAAAATTTTTCCACTCTCGATACCCACTGTCTCTTGCCTGAAGGGTCAGAGAACAAATACGATCAAGTCATGGATTTTGAGGAGAGAAAGATTTAGTCAAAGAAGGAATGAACTTGCTTATCCCATAGACGATTACAGCTCCCACCTTATCGGCGGAAAACTAAGCGTCTTCAGAGTCAAAGCAGTCACTTCAGCTATAGCTAGCGTAGAAGCGACACAAAGCCCCAAATCAGCCCTATTAAAGTGCCTGAAAATACGCATAGTGCAGGATGGAGCTGTTGGAGAGAAAGTATGAAAATTAAGAGATATATGGTTGTCAGATTTACCAATAGAAGCGAAGTCAGTGTATTTATAGAGAAAAGGACAAGTTGTGAAACAAAGGTCAAGCGTGTTCAGTTATTGGTTGGGAAGATCTGGAATGTGCGTAGTTTCCTTAATTAGTTGCTCCAGGTCGTTTAGATTGCTGAATGATTCGGCCTCTTCCCTATTTAAATCAGTATGAGAGGACCCAACCAATCAGTGTTGTGTACATTGAAATCCCCTAATTAGTGGACTTCATTTTTTGGGTGAGCAGATATGTCTCATGAGAGGTATTAAGTTATTCAAAAAGGTATGAAAATTTGTTCTGTTAGGAGAACAGTAACACAAGCACAAGCACAAGCACAATCACAAGATTATTATAGAAGAATGAGTAAAAATATTAAGCCACAACATACACCAAATTTAGAGATTAGAGATTCTGACAGCCACGCCAGGAGTGTTTATGTTAACATAGCAATATTACTGCTAACATTTTTAGACTCCAAAAATTATGAAATAAGTTATGGAAGTTGACATGTTCTGAAAGCTGAGGGCAATCTCCAAACACTGGTCTCAGACAGAGCAAAAGGTTGAGACTGAGCTGAGAGGTGTATTCCAGATGATGTAGAGTTGACGGTAAGCCACTTGGATGTTAGTTACTAAAGTCGATAGTAAGCCTGCGCTGGTGCAAATCTGCCATCTTGCATGAACATACAAAAACCACAAAACAAAAAGACAAAAAGATTTGTAATAAAAATTAAAAACAAATGTAAACGTGAAATCAGGTTAAAAATTATTCACAACAACCGTAATTAAACCGTAATGTTAGAAAAAGCCAAATTACAGCTTCCCATTAGTAACAGCGTAAATATATATATATATATGAGTGAAGAAAGAAGATATATATATTACATATATTATTATTATATATATATTTATATGATATAAAATATAGTATATATATTATTATATATATATATATTATTATATTATTATTATATATAGAGTATATTGTAAACTAGTTAAACTAGTTATTATATATATATATATATATATATAGAGCATATGTATATATTATTATATATATATACATATATATTATTGAAGATATATAATATTCATTTATATATATTATATTATTATTGGTTGACTGACTATATTACATATGCAGATATATATATATACTATATATGTATGATACATATGTTAGATCTCAGGAGGATAGGGCTGAAAGTTTTTTACTCTAAAAATTGTTATGATAATTACTTATAAATTAGTAAAATTTTACAAATGCGTGTACATGTATAAATAAAACTTCACCTCCATCCACAAACATCGATCTTGATGGGATGATCCCCTGAAGAAATGTAACAAACCTCCAGATGGTCTCATTTCTATAGTTGTTACTGGGTTACACTACATCCTTCTTTGAACGTTCATCGCGATCTTGATCGGCTAATGTGTCGCCAAATGGTCAAAAAGCTGGGAATTCTGTTCAGATTGCGCAGAATTTTTTTCTTCTAAGCTCAGATATTCAAAGCAGTAAAGGTCTTATTCGCCACTGCATTGGAATGCACCCACATTTGGTGATCTGGCTGTCCACCTCCTGGATAGAGCTGAAGCTGCTACTAAAGAGGCTATAAACCGTCCCATACTCTGACCTCAACCCCTTCTGCGATCGGTGTCTTCCGCATTCCTTTTCTGTGTATTACAACGCAGAAAACGCGAGAATTTGACCTCTTGCATTCCTCCACCACTGCGTCGCCCCCTGCAAGCACAAGAGGGTGCCGCTGTCTTCACAGTACTCAGGCAATATTGAGACCTGGAAGGATCAAACGTGTTATGGTGCCTCCTTCTTTCCATCCATTACTGTTCTTGAACTCCTATTTCTTTTTATTTTTTCTCCCCGCAAAGTTTAATCTTCCTTCTAGATGAGTCCGTGTTCTCAGCCCACCCTGAGGAGAAATCAAGTTGAAAAGGAAGGTCATCAGGTGTGGGCTTACTTTTCTCATTTATTTTTAATTTTTATTTTTCTTATGTAATTTTTTTTTTTATTTATTTTATTTCATTTTTATTTTTTTGCCCATCCTTTTTGAAAAGTACATTGTCAAGAGTGGTGGTGTATCATGTATACACTTTGGATGAAATTTTTAGATTTATAGTTGGTATCTCCACATTGACTATAAATGCTGTAAACATATTTTTCACTATGTTTCATACTTTTCTATTAATTTCTAGCAGGGTACCATATTATTATACTTAATATTATATCGAAGTATGGCAATCTCGTGTCCCTCTTCTAGCAGCCAGCTCTATTCTGTGGCCATGAACATTAATAGATGCACATACAATGCAGATTTTGGATGGATCACGGAAGTGTAAGGATGCCTAATCGTAATCAATTGTAATTAAGACATGCGTACTGGTTGTAAAACAACCAGCGGCACCTTGAATATATGTTACAAGTCCCATAGCTATACCTTTTAAATGTATTGCAAACACAGCTACTTCACTCCGATGGCTGGTTCTCAACTGAATATCATATTCGCAGGTTTGTAACCAGCAACCTTTAAATTTTCTGAAAACTTTATCTTTTCAGCTTTATATACAACGTGAAATTTCATGAATCATTAACTTTTACAGGTTTGTATACATTTAACTATATATATATATATATATGGTTATTAGTTGTTAAGTTATATATATATATATATATATATATATATATATATATATACATACGTATATATTTATATATCTTTATTATTATAAATATATATATATATATATATATATATATATATATATATATATATATATATATATATATATATATATATATATATATATATATATATATATTATATATACATATTATTATTATTATTACATATATTATTACATATAACATATATATATATATATATATATATATATATATATATATATTACATATGTTATGTATATATATGTTATATATATATATATATATATATTATTATAAACATATTATATAATGTTATTATATTATTACATATATATATATATTATTAATATTATTATATATATATATATTATTATGCTTATTTATTACATAAAATTATTATTATATATATATAAAGTATATATATATATTATATAGTATATGATATATATATGTTGTTATTATATGCTTATATATATATATTATATGATATATAAATATATATATATATTATATATATTTATATTATATATTATTATTATTATTATACATATATATTATTATTATTAAGGTTGTTATCATTGATACAAGAAGAGTGATATATAAAATTATTATACATACATTACATATATTATTATTATTATATATATATATTAGATATTATTATTGGTTATTATTATTATTGTTATTATTATTACATATTACATATATATTATTATTATTATTATTAAAACATATATTATTATTATTATTATTATTATTATTATTATATTATTATATATATTATTATTATTATTATTATTACATATTATTATTATTATTATTATTATGTGATTATGCGATGTGATGTGCATGTATAGTATATGGTATATATATTATTATTTTACATATATATTATTATTATTATTATTATTACATATTATTATATTATTATTATATATTATATGGTACTCTGATATTATTATATATATATGAGTTACTATATTATTACATATACATATATGTATACACCGTCTATATACACAAACGGCAGTAAATCTGTTATTTCTTTAAAGCATTTACATATGAAAGAAACTAAATAGTCAATGACATACAAATTTTTAGCTTCAAATATATTAACAATATTCATTAAACATATTTTTTAAAAGCATATAATGAAATAAATACAATAGACTCCACATAATTAGAGTATGATGGTTAAACAGGGTATAGACATAGTTTTTATATAATTTACATTATTATATTTTAAAAATGTAAGGATATAATGATTATTCAATATAAATTTTAAATCCAAAGAATCAATTAGATGAACAGTGACATTTTTATCCCTATAAACAGAAATCAAATGTCCTCCTGTTGTAATGTGACGATGTGAAGTGTTGAACACGAAACCAATATCCTTCTAGTTTCAATAGATCCTACTCATTGATTATGAAGACTATAAATCGAGGTCTGTTTTTAAATCACACTTTTTATTTTCATCAATTGCGTTGCGTACACTGTCAATTTCAATGAGCTGAGATGTTCCCCAGATAAACCAGGACAGTGATGGGTGATTGTAGACTTCCACTAAAGGAGAGACTTTACCTTAATGTCTCCTTTCTCAAGATGTTCAAATGATTAGCGTTTCAAGCTGAAAGGTCTGCGGTGAGATCGTAAGCATATACATTACTATTTTTAGCGTATTCTTCAAGATTTACCCTGTACCGCTGTCATTGCATGAAACAGTGTTAGCTATTAGATCGTAAAAAGGTCGTGAACATAGAGATTGCGATCCATTGTATAACATTTCATTGTCCCGGGGAACGTAATGTTGACCCGTTTACAGGTAGGCGCTGATCTCTAAGTCCAAAAGAGGGCAATTTATAGGGTGGTTTTTTATAAATTCCCTGAGATATGCTTCATGCTCAAGCAATGCCTTTATTTCTTTCTAGTGTAGATTACCGATTGCACAATGTTAGGGATATTGATACTCGATAATCCCTGTGTAAAGTTAAACAACTTTGTTTCCACTCGTTTGATAGGATACTTTGCTGTAGTGTTCATAACGTAAAAATATTACGTTTTTACACACCCTACTAAGCAGTAAATCAGGTAAATCAACCACGCCATCCACCCTCACCACCTCCCATCCATAATCTATGATCTATTGGAATTGAAGTCATATTTTTTTTACAAAATGTTATGTTTTACATAACCTTAAAGAGTAAACTCAGTAATATCAGTAAATTCTACCCACCTCCCCCCGCACCTTACTACCATCCATGATCTAGAGTTGATTTAGTTGATTCTATTGATTCAAGTCTTTTTTTTACTATACTAAAATCGTTATGTTTTACATACTCTAAAGCAGTACATCAGTAAATCAGTAAATCAGTTAATCTAAACACCCTCCCCAGTACCCTCCTAACCATCCTATGATCTATTTGAATCTATTGGTTTCATGTTACACATTTCGAGTATCTCTTCTGATGAAACATATACATAAGAATCAAGTTTCTTTAAGACACACGAGGCAAGTGTGCCGCACCACGAATATAATGCTAACGTGACAAGTTTTTTTCGACATTACAATTAAGCGAAATTAGCCAGATACCATTTGAACTAATAGAATGACTATTGTAGCATAACGACAAACCTAAACACACATCACTAGAACCCTTATAGAAGCGAGTAACTGCTTTACTTTAACAAAGTTCCAAACACTTAGGCATTCGTGAAGCGTAACTAACATAGCATACCAAAAACGTGCGTCCTATTCACACTTTGTCAAGCATATCTCTAACTATCATGTTATTTTACATTAAATCGGTAATATTTAACAAAAAATTATCATAACCTTCTCTAATTATCATAAAGACGCAACGAATATATGGCTAACGTAACAAGTTTTTACATTAATCAAGCTTACTTAGCATCATCTGAACTAAATTGCCAACGAAAACCTTATAAGTACGCTTACAAGAATAAATGCTAACATTAGCAAAGTTCATTACTTAACCAACAGTAAAAATAAAATAACAATAGTATATCGCGACAAACGGTAAACTTATCCCACTTTGTCAGCATGTAATCTAACATATCAATGTTAATTTTACATAACACTATAATAATTAACAAAAAATTATCATAACCTTCCTCTAAATTATCATCAGACACGATATATGTCCGAACGTAACAAACGTTTTTTACATTAACAGGACCTAGATAACTTTCATGCAAAACTTGTTATCATAACCTTAACCCTACTTCATAATTCCCGAACGAATAAGTTGCAAACAATAACAAGATTTATCCAAACTAACAAAAATAGGTTTTGTGCAAATAATGACAATGCATAAAATCAGAACAAAGAAAAGAATACAGGTTCCGAGTGCACTCCCTACTCACGCTCAAAAGAAATTTTTATGCATCGATCCTCTAATATTTGTGACATATATACACGTATATTCTAGTTTTAAAAATATCAGATGTTATATATTTTTATTTTTAATCAATATCACTTATATTACAGAGTAACTATTTTTTTATATTTAACATCCTTAATTATAGCTCCCGCACTACATAAAGAATGTCAAATAATAGTAAAATACGAGAAAACAGTGGTAGTCCGGACGTCACTTCCCCTTCCATCACTTTTACGGCGCGCGCCGTAGAGTCAAACCACATTAGGCCCCGTGATTTGTGGCAACTATTAACTTGTTGTGGATTACTCAACAAAATTTACTTTTGCCAGTTTCTAAAGCTAACATAGGCTCGAGTGTACCACTGCCAAATGAATATATTAAAATCATTCCACTAAATTTTATGATCATTTTAATAACTTACAGCTATAATATAGAAACCTTCACACTAATTGATTCGTCTATCTTTCAAAAAGTGGATTCCTTATTGAAGGTGTCTGTTAGTTTATGTACACAACGCTTTTAACGTATAATAATAATATAACCACTCTTTTAAAAATATAAACTTTCTAGAGAGTTACAAAGTATGAATCTAAATTTAAAAAGCTTGTAGTACTATTCTCTAGACTGAATGGCTACATCATCTAAAATGACGAGAGAATATAACTTTTATTATGTTTTTTATTTTTAATACTTATTTTATTTATGAGTGGAAAGCCGCAATAATCACCCTACTAAAGAGGATGGCGCTCACACGGCTACATCGAAACATTCCCAACCGAGCATAGGAATATAATATATATATCATAATACAACTAGAGATCAAAATACTAAAATAACATAATATATAGTATACATATATAGTATATATATAATAATACTATATACTCATTAAATCAGGTTCCAGTGAGTGCCCCGGAGAATATATTCAGTAAAGCACTTATTTACTCCGGAGCCAATTATCAACTTCCGAGAGCTTCAGTAGCCATGAAAATAACCATTCGTAAGTATGGATAGTGTTCTGATCAATACTACATGTAACACAGGCGCTTTTTTGAGCCCCAAAGACTAATTTAACCGCTATTCTCCTGACACTAGACCAAGCCGAATATTGAGCTTTATAAAACAAAATACTAGCGAGCATCAACTATATCGCGGAAAGTTAATATCTTTCATTTTAGAAGATGACAGTCTATACGTCGGCTTCCAGTACCAACCGGTCCCTTTAATTATAAAATATAACAAATATAGCAAATAGTATTATAAAACGTAGTACTGTAGAGTGCGAAAATCTTTGTCTGATTATCGTCCAGAGTCTATAATAGGGCTTCTAATTGAGCACGGAGTGTATGTTATTACAAATATATCTAAAAAAACTCATAGAACTAATTTTAAGTGCATACCGGGATAATGTACCACTCGAAAACACTTGTCGTAGTTAATGCCATACTGGTAGATCGCAGCGAATCTATGCTAAGCTGTTAAAGCAACAAGCAGGAGAGTATTTGTGTTCGCTTCTATCACAATATATTACATGATTATTAGTTACAATCATATTGTTGGCAACTAATGCAGAATGAAACATATCTCAATATTTTATGTCAAGAATGAACCATACCTAACTATCATAATACGCGACATCTGTTAAAGATATTTTTATTCTACTCGAATTGAGACAGTGACACGCATATCCAATCCATATATATATCAACACGTATTCATGTTATATTCCAAAGCACGCATGACACAACAGTCTTAACTACTACAGATACCGCTTGAATGATACATACAGGCATAAAATTAATCTCAAGAGAGCTGTTTTCATACATCGCTGGACAAAAACAATGAGAACCTTCATGATAGAAATCTTAAAAGGATCGTTTGACAACAAAAATGTATCACACCTATCCATACTCACGCTGCTGAACTACTAAATAGACGATAAATGGTTTGTACTCAATAGGTTCTACTCGATGTTATTCCAGTGTGTTCGAAATTAGCTCAGTACACTATTTCATCCTAATGATGAACCCAATCTATTGACAAGCATCAAACAGCATTAAACCAGGTAAGTAACCAGTTGTCCTCCACTCTTCAGGTGATTCCCTTCCAATTGAGCAACTCACAATCTAATTTTCTAAATAACGCAGCAATCTAACAATAAATTTTAAAGCCTATCGACGAAAAGTTGACCTTCAATTCAGCATCGATGGAAGAGCTTCAAGAAATAAGTAGAAAAATTCAGAATGTGAACTTGTACGTAAATTTATCTTACATATGTGATTATGAGAGTCATTTAGAATCCAGTTGATAGACATAATTTCTAATAGAATACATTGCGATTAAGTTTTTACTAAATCATAATTTGAACATGAATCAGATGAATCAGTAAAAATATGGGGGATTGAGCATGGGAAAGAGAACTGCTCAATAGAAAATCAAATGTATAGACTTCGCTGTAACCGCTATTAGCTCGCTGAATAAGTATGTAATAACCATACTAATGTAAAGTGGAGGGAGCATAGTAGAAGCGTGATCTGCGATTCCAATTTTCACTTCTTTATGTGAGTTGTTTTAAAGAAATTGTGGCATCAAAATCGTCATACAGAAAAGAAAGTGAAAGATGAAATAGAACTATATCACGCCCATATATTTCTGACTGAATGTGATTATTGTAATAAAAGTAAACATGCGTATACCATTACGCGAAAATACACGTATATAAAGTACAATCTAAAACACCAAACCAATTAAGTCCTTTTTGCACCGTACTTTGACCAGTGAAGACCACAACTGATTAGAATATTACACACTTTGCCAATTGTAGGAACAACAACAATCTTCGTGAAAAGTTAGTTCTTTATAGAATTTGTAAAAAACTATACTAGCAAATAAACAAAGATAAACCGTAATTTACACTGAGACTCCATTCGCATAGATTAC
The DNA here is from genome assembly GCA_015478945.1 of Trachelipus rathkii. Lineage (NCBI taxonomy): Eukaryota > Metazoa > Arthropoda > Malacostraca > Isopoda > Trachelipodidae > Trachelipus > Trachelipus rathkii. The sequence continues at coordinate 17,967 of JABUQX010138558.1, forward strand.
AGACTCGCGAGAAGTGAATAGAAGCCTGTATATTCTTATCATGTATACATGAAAACTATTATGAAGCCTACAAATATTACGTTTTATTTGCCCTTGACAATGTATAGGAGGATACTGCTCTAAGTCGATTGTCTGTATGTTTTTCATTTCCTATATCTTACGATAGCTTAGCAATGTAATGTTTAGTTGTATATAATCTTTAACTGCAGCACACAAACTATTTAGAATTTTCATTTAATCATATATATATATATATTAATATGTGATGGTTGTAGACCTTTATGAGGTAAAGCAATCAGTTATTTTATATACTTCATTGTTGTTATCTATGTATCACAATTCTTGTGATATCACGAGTCTGGATTAACATGAATTCTTGGACGGGGTTTTGCATTTGATTATATTATTGATGTGCTGATTCTAAAAATGTAATAATCTGGAGATTTGTCGAGAGCAAAGTATTTACACACATTAGTCTTACATCGGTGAGATATCATTAGAGTTGGATAAGACACGCACTTTATGTATAAAATCATTTAAAGCATTATGATTCTTTTAAGCTTTTTCCAAGAGGATACGATATCTATCAATATATTTAGTGAGATCGAAATGATCTTGTTTATATATAGTGCCTAGCTCTGAACCACCTAGACATACCTCCTAGGAAAAAGTGCACCAACGTCTTATGATATGAATTAGAATTCTATCTAGAGACCCAAAATTCAAAGCGATGTCTCGCAATCAACACGGTTTACTCCTCTCTCACAGTAATTATCGAAGGGGATAGTTTAAATATAGGGGAGTATAAAAAAATAGGTAGAGTGGATCCTATTACCAACAAAACCTCAATGTATCCCTACTTCTGCCTAACTTGAATGATGATTCAGCATCGACGCTTAAAGCTAAAAGCGATGTTTTAATTCAAGAGCATGTGATGGTAATTACAAAAAGTGACTCAAATTTTTCTTTTTTATGAAATTTTTACGAGAGTGAACTCTTATTTGTTTAAACTTCTTCAAGACAAATTGTTGCGACTAACCTTATTTTGTCGAATCATTGCGAATTATACGAAAAACCATTTTGGTAACTTTTTCCAGTCAATAGCTACTTCATCAAGCATATAAGCGCGAACTCCTAAGAAATATATCAACTATATCTATAAATATATTAAATTGTTCGCTATTTTCTCGCATGCAACTCTAAAGGAGTAATGCACCACACATAACCAATTTTCAAGAAATACTAGTGTAGCGACGAAACCAATTCAATCTCACCAATATACCAGGCAATACCCGAATATAAAACTATCAAAAAAGGGCCCATGTGTAATGACAAATAAACAGTGGCCCACTTTTTTTTTGGAATGAAAATTGGCCTGTATATGTGTTATAATAAATAAAAACAGAAAATATAATGACACTAATTTCTGTTTACAAGGCTTTGCTGAGTTACCGAAAAATTTTTGCTAAAAGTTAGTTTTTTATGTAAAAAGGGCCCACTTTTCATAAATGTTATGTAAAAAAGGGCCCATCTTTATTTTAACTCTTGTTGTATATATGACGGTATATATATATATAGAAGTTATAAGAGTTGGCCCACTTATATTTTTTTGTTTAATTTAAGCAATTTACTTTTTTTTTTTATTATTTTCCCTTTTTTAAAAATAAAAGAAAAATTTGAATTTATATATTTAGTGACCAAAAAAAAAAATAAAATATATTTTCATTATGTTTAAGTGCATGACAAATAAAGCACACTCTCAAATCACAACTAATAGTCGGTACCAACTCGTCTAACTTAGCTGTCATCCATACTCACGCTATGACGATATGAAATCAAATAAGGGGAGCGCCATGTCCCCACAAAATTATAGTGATATTTATTCTTTTATATTTGATTTACCTGTTCTTTTTTTTTTAATTTCAAAAAAGAGGAATAAAAATGAATTCTGCCTATTTTGTATCACAAATATAACCAATTAAAAAATGTAAAAGACAAAGTAATAAATAACCTAAAAATACATAGCCAAAAACATATATACAAATTCTAGGCATAGAATTATATAGGCGGGAGGGGACCATTTTGCGTCATAAAATATCCAAGTACGGTAGGCAACAACATACCACTACAGTAGTGGGCCCTTTATGTATAAGCATGTCAGTGGGCTTTTTTTATTTTAACAACGTATCGCTATGTGATAGAATAAGTTATTTCTGCAAGACAAGATTGTAATTATATGATGTGTATCTAACACAACTAAATATATGTGTTAAGTCGTGCCGGTTGAAACGCGAATATACATAGAACATGGCAATCTAAGAGACTGTATTTTAGAAACTCAATCTAATATCAATCTAAACAATAGTTTAGTAGTTATTGCCAAACTTACAAATCAGTGGCCTATTTTTGCAGAGGCTTGAACAGCACTAGGTATATATTAAGTATGAATGTTATTATAATATATATAGAGCTAGATAAGAAGATATAGTTTGTAGCAGCAGTAAAACGGTATACTACATAATTCAATCAATAGTAGTATATCCCTAGTATATATATAGGCATTATTTATATTCACATCTTAATGTATTTCAGAAATATGATCAAATACATGCAGACTAAAGCAGTATATATTTAAATTCATAATAAACAAAATAATATCTATTAAACAGTATTATTATTTATATACCAAACTATCATAAGATACCCGCATCTTGGAACTATGAGTTGATACTCCGTATATATATATATATATATATATACATTCTATATATATATATCAATATTAATAAGATTGAGTCTATATTGCATATATTAATATTACATATAAATTATATAAAATAATTAATCATTTTGGATATAATATACTATATGATTATAATAAGTAGTAGTGATATTTCCATAACAACGGGGTAATCGTCCATAAGATATGTGCTACTTTTGGTACGACAATGGAGGACAACATTTACGGTCTCTTAAAAGATTAGCACTCCAAATATATGCCTACTGAACTGCATGTTAAAATATATATCTTTAAACATGTAAAATAATGTGGTTTTTATGTCGTAGGATTTACATGATTTTTTGAACCGAATTTAAAGGAGTCCATCTAATGATGTAATTTATTTCGTTCTTATATATAACTGAGCACTATAAAATTTGAGATGGAAATCTCCTCTAAGGTCTCTAATTCGCTAAGTAACTCAGGATAAAATAACAATTGTCTAGCATTTAATGGTGACCCGAGATATAGTACTCTAAAAATAGTTCATAAACTTAATTGCAATCGTTGGAGTCATTCAGGGCAAGAGATAATATATGTTTATTCGTAAAAATTGTAACACGGGGTACATTCGGTCCAGGTGTCTACAACTCGAGATTTGTGGCGGTGGGGACAGATCTTTCGGTCAAACATTGAAAATCTTTCGATTGATAAGGTGAAAATTTTATTTTCAGTAATAGCGTGCTTTATCACAAAAATATTGTCCTAATAGAAAGTTTGAGAATATTAATTTTTTTACACTTTACAGGCAAGATAGGTAGGTAAAGTGTTCCCACATAAAGGAAGCCTAACTTACATTTTGTATGCAACATATATATTTACACAGCAAGATGGGATACAACCTTGTCAGCGCAACAAAGCGTAACAGCCAGGGATTCAGCAACATAATGCAGGGTACTTCTCGCATATCACTATGTTGTCTAACAGATCACTACTTAAGGCCGTTTTCGTTCAATTGCAGTTTCTATCCGTAACGAAACGTAATAATGCCCTAAAACGCTCGATTTTGCATTTGTTTTTTTTTTCAACCAATCAGACTCATCTCGCAACCGATAGAAGCGTCTAAAGACTTCTACATACTCTAATTCTGATAGGATTGTACTATAAAATAAAAACAGAATTGACCTTACAGAATTAATTCATTACGTTCGTTTTTTGTCAAACAAGCCGAGAGCACATAAATCAGCAGAAAAAAAAACGCGCATCCCACCATCCTTCGGGGACCCAATGTAAAGAATTTCCTTAATTCTGTGGTAATATGGACACTCACGAAAAAGAGGAGGTAAGTGGTGAAAATGTTCCTTAGCGTTTGGTGTGAGTACATAAAGCAGGTTTCTATAATTCACGATGTTTTCTGAGGTATAGTGGGTGAAAGCACGAGAGAAGCGAGAGAGGCGCAAACTGTCGGGAGATATGCGAGTTTTATTAGTTTTCTAAGACTCACACTAGATTTTCTCTTATGTAAAATTATATATTAGGTATATGATTACACCATATATGATATTAGAATGAGACATTTTATAAAAAACGACTTTTAGCATATTAGGACTGTTACTATGAAATATGATTTGTAACACTCATTTAGGCATAAAATCGAGAGTCAAAAAAAAGACGCTTCGAATTTCATTAAAACGTACAAATGAAATTCCTTAATTATGAATAATAATCAAGATTATAAAGATATATGTATATGTGTCGCATCCTTTACAGAGATTTGAAAGTGAATTCTATTATCGTTCGACGAGAAACTTTATTTTTTGATTTGAAACAATACAGAAAATAGATCATTTGGATAGGGTGGAGACAATGATTGTGGCAAGTGGTGTATTGGTAGACTAAAAAATCGAAATTTACAGCATAACGCAGATACATTTATACTTACGTTTGTTATCGAACTTTACCATTTTCTTAAAATATATATTGGTATATATTACCATTAGTGAGTGTATTTAGAAAAATGAAAAAAAACGGACTTATTCATAGTTTAATTTATTCTAATTAAAACACTTTAATGAGGATTCTTAGGGATTTGAAAATTGAAGTGGACCGAAGTTCCCTGCCCCCCCAAATCGTAATACTTCGCTATAATCAATTGATTACGAGGTCCATGATACATTAGCTATTGGAACTTCTAACAATTAAATTCTTATTAATTGATATATAAAAATTAAATAACAATTTAGACATTGCACATCCCTGTCTCACTCAATATTGCAATTCCAGGTTCAGGATAAAAAAAATGTTTTTTGAAAAAAAAAAATAGTCCTCCATATAAAAACATTAGACATTTTATAGAGATAAACATTTGAGACCCCAGATTGTTGGACCCGAATTGCCCCCCGTTACGGTAATAAAATCTATAAAAAATAAATATATTTTAATAAATTGAAAAACAAAATATTTAAAACATGCGAATATATATATATATAATTAGAATAACTTATTAATAATTAATATAATATATATATAAATTAGTATGCAAATACAATAATATTATTTAGAATTCAAATTTTTATTAAATAAACAGAAAACTAGATAAATATTTGATATATTCCCTCTAAATGTTCAGACTGAAGAATTAAATGGTTCCCCTTACTCACTTATTAGTAGCATCGTTTACCTAAAATAGCGGAGCCCACCCATTTTCCCTTACCTGTAAAAAAGGCCCACCGCACTAGTATCTCCGTATATATGCAGTGTTAGGGCTCACAAGAGATTGAGTGGACTATGGAATGCCCCACTTGAGTTAAACACTATAAAAAAGGCGTGTTTATATATGGTTCAACATTCTAGCTTTTGAATTATTGGAATTTTTGATTCGGAATTTTTCAAATAATTTGCGCTACTTTTTGAAGATTGTGATAAAACCATCTTTTGGTTTACTCTGTGGTTTCTCCCAGTCAATATAACATTATGAACTTTGTTAAGCATTATGATAAGAACTAATATGAAATTATATATTTCAGATTATACTGTAATTGAAATTATGTGATGTCTGTTACCCATTGGCATTTAGATAACTATCTATAGAGATTTACATGGATGCTCGATAATGCCTCTAACTCATACAGGTGACAGCGTAACTGTAAGCTATCTGTAAAGAGAGACTAATCAAAAAGTGGCGCCTTAATACGTTACTCAGCATATATGTACGATAAATAGGAAAGGCTCCCCACACGTATTTGATATATTTTTATAACATGAACAAAATGTGTGTCTCACTTGAAAATAGTTGTTTATTTTTAAGATATATATCTAACCCACACATGGTATATTGTTATTTTTTAGATTTCTTCATTTGTGTATAAAATTGAATAGCTCTCAAATGAAAAATATATTTGTATATGTAAAAAAGGAGTGTTGCACGACTACGTTTTCATAATAAATTGTGTCATGTCAAAATAAGGGCCCAATGTTTTTAGTTTTTAAGCACATCTCTAGGGTTAGTATAGTATCAGTTACTATTTATGAAATGTAAAGTTTACGGGTGTATAACTTATATCATTATAAGCTGTTGTATATAGAGTTTATTTAAAGAGAGGTTGGCCACCAACTTGGAATTTTTATGTTTTTATGTTATAGGAAATTATTATACGTACTGTCTTTTTAGTTTTATTATTATTTTTATGTTTGTATATAAATAAAAAAAAAAGAAAAAGTTTCTTCATGAATTTTTAGTAGCGCTCTTAGAGAATATAACACCTAGAGATAGCTATATACTAATATATATCATTATTAAAGACTACATCAAAAGGAAGTTGAATAGCTGATCATGACAATGATGTTAGTCTTGTAGAGTTTACGTACCCAAGCACTGTGGAATGATTATTTAGAAAAAAAATGTTTTACGGAGGAATGTTTAGCCACTATATTTTTCTCTTATTTTTATTATGGTTTAGTTAGTTTATAATAATATAATCATATATATAGAAACAATACATATAAAATGTCTGACCTATGTTTATTACTCACCACAACTGAAAATAAAGCATATACTAAATCATAAGTTATCAGCATTTTCTAGTATAAGTCACTCTCAGTCACTACGCAAAAAGAGTTATAAGAATAGCATGGTGGGGGCCCTTTTTGTCATACACATGGGCCCTTTTTGAAGGGCAAAAAGGCGGGCATATTTGATCTTTTTATGAGGTGATGAGTCGAACGTCCGGAGTTCTGAAGAAGTAGGATTTTTTTACTAAGATTATTAAGTATAATACAACTAGAAATTTTTTATCGTGAGACATACTCATAGCTGTACTGCTCTCGCCAGGCCTGTGATCAGCGGAAGATATAATTTTAAACTCGACATAATATGTATAGAGATTTTGTTTTAGTAGTTTATTTGACAGTTATAATTAAAAAGTTGGGAACATCCGTTTTTTAGGTAACAGCACTATATGATAAAACAATAAATATAAAAAAAAAATATTATTAAAACATAAAAAATTAAATATAATAATAATAAAGTAATAAATATAATAATAATACATTTCGTTATATTATATATTATTATAATATATTAATATATATATTATAATATAATATTATATATTATATTCTATTTATATATATATATATATATATTTAATCTATGTGGTCTGTTATAGCAAGTATACAAATATAATATGATGGCCAATTTGTTCTATAGACAATTATATATATACTATGGATATCGTCGGGCGGGGTGACGCGGACCACTTTAGGTATAACTTGGTTTCCCTCTCTCCTAATGCACTTTTTGGAAATTTTTTTTTTTGTAATGCAACGGCCCTAATAGTCGGGCATAAGCAACATGGGACAAAAGAAATATTAATGTCATTCTAATAGATAAAGTTTTTAATTAAAGTTTGAATAACGCAGAGTCAGCCTGACGTGGAGGGGTTAAGCGGACCACCATTGAGGGGTGACTCGGACAATCTGTTTAAATTCGTCTTTTACGTATAATTTCAATTTTATAAATTTAATTTTTTACTTAATATAATAATTATTTATCATATTAAAATTCGTAATAAGTCAATAAAATGTCAATAATGAATAAATAAAATACGAAAGTAAAATAAGGTGGTCCCGATTCACCCATCTCCGCCCGAAAAATTTTGACACTTTTTTGAACTCGTTTTCTTTTATTAAAATTTTCTCATTTTTAAAACAAATTTTCACATTTAATATAAGTACTTTTATTACATTTAATATTAATTTTGTACGTAATAAATATGTCAATAATAATAATACATAAAATACGAAAAACAATGGTGGTCCGACCCCTCCATAAATTTTTACGGCGGGGCTTGAATCGGACCAAGTTAGGCCCCTTTTTTGCCGACTCAATACAATGCATTAGGACTCAAAATACTTTTAACTAGATCATTGAGGCTAGTGTTTAATCATGCTAACATAGAACTTTCGAGGTGGTATCCACTGTGGAAAGAGGGAAATAATAAGTTGAAAACTGGGTGCGCATTTGAGACATTTTTTTACTCATTGACTATAGATAGTGTATAGTAAAGAATGAAGATTTTATAGCAATGAGAGAAGTGTCTAAATTGAAGTGAAATTTTGTAACCAAAGAAGTTCTCCAACAGTTATTGTTAGAAATATCAAACTTTTCCTAGAATTAAGAGTATGATTATTAAAGAAAACTTTGTAGTACTACAACATAAAAGAAAAGGTTTTTGTGTTATAGCTTAGTGGTCATAAATGAGACGAAATAAATTATATTTTTTTCCTCCAATTATTTTTCTTTTGCACCTTTTTTTGTATTTTAAATTAGCATGACTCCTATATATTACTACCACACCTAACAGCGGGCCCTGTCACATCATCCCGCCTCGTGAGGGCTAAAAATGGGTGAATGATATAGGTAGCTCAATAAAGTATGAGATGAAGTATATGATATAGTATACTTTGTACTTTACTATATAGTATATCATATATATCTATTATATACTATAGACATTTCATTATATATTATATATATCATATTAGCTTACTATATAGTTATATTATTATTGGATATTATGATGGAGGAGAAACAAGATCGCAATGGATTGATGGATACATTGTCGCTTTTGATAGATATATGTTAAACATATAATAGTAGTAAAACTTTCGATCCGAAATCGCCAGTATGGTACAGTAAATGAACGTGATCTTTGGAATAAAGAAGGAAAGGAAAGCAAAATTGGTTTAGCAGTATATAATTTTGTTGCTCTAGAAGTATTATGAAGACTTAATGTAACATTAAGTAGTAAACATTATCTTCTTTCGTAGATGATACTAACTGTGCATAGCTTCTGGAGTATTCTCATCAAGTTCCACACAATAGTCGGTTCTGTATTTTTTTTTTTCCTTTGAAGGTTCCTGAACCGATAATATTGTCTCGAGATCTACTACACAGAAGAACGGCCCACACTATTGATACCGACTACTTGCCGCTGAAGGTAACATAGTCCTTATCAGCCATGAACTTTAGATCTTGAATGGAAGCTTGTATTCACCCTACTCATCACTAACATCGCCTAGGTTATCGAAATTTTTCTTAGGTGAGAATGTAAGTAGTGCAACTTTAAACTCATTCTACATCCATGAGAATGAAACCGTCTAGCAGTTTCCTGTAACAATGTTAGTGGTTCTCAGCTTCTGTTCCCCAGAATTCTGGTGCTAAACATCTGCAAAAAGCCATTCACACGCTACTTGCCTCTACAACACAGTCATTGTTGTTAAGCAAAGGCAGCATCAACAGAGGAGTGTCCGTATTTGTTGGCCATCAAAATCACCAACTTTTTTTCTTCTCGTCACTCAGAAACGAGGAAACGTTGAGCATATATAAGTTGGAGCATTCACCCATCGGTCCACGGGCACTTACACAAAATTGTTTCATCCAAACAAGTTTTAATGTGTAGTGGAGGTAAGAGATGATGTTTTCTCTCTAGGTACAGTGGTTCACGTACGAGTGCTACCTGTCACCTGGCGTCAAGGTTTCCCTAGGTGGCTTATTCTCTTTTGGTCCAGTGATCCTTTGCCGACCGGCTGTGTCCCAATAGCACAGAAAGCAGGGATATTTGGTGAAACATGCCTTGCTGACCAAAGCAAAATATTTACCATTTTGAGTCGACGCATAATTTACCATCCATGTACCTGACATTGTAGCCTCTCCAAACTGTCTTGATTGTTTGCATACGTCCTCTCTCCATCGTGACAGAAGTATCCTGCTCTACTTGAACCGATTGCAATAACTGTTGCCTGTTGTGATAATCAAAACCACTTTAACCTGCTCTTGGAAGTGTAATAAAACAGTCGCCAATCCCTGCATCGTATCTGGGAGTCCCTAGTGAGTAGTAGGCTTGCACTTCACGTGCAATAAACAAAGGTTACCATCTGACTAGAAGAGCCGTACCGCAGCTCTGCTTCTCTGTAACGATAAATGTTACTCTTATGCCATGGTCCAGTAGTCGTCATTTTTCATGCAACTTCGAAGCCAACCAGCTCAGGACAACTTCGGCAAATACAGCTCTCATACAAGAGATCGTTCAGTTAACCCTGGGTGAACAATGACGGACATCCGAGCTGTAATTTCGAGATGGTTGATAGACATCATCCAGGTCATTGGCATCCAAACATGTAGACGTACTAAAGTTACTCCACATGTTCCCGAATATCGACCGCAGTAAACTTGCTGCTACTAGTAGATATGTGGAGAGTAACGTCTATACAAGCCCTATCGTAGTTGCACATGAATTTTGTCAGTATCCTAGGGAATATGCAAAATAGGGATCCATGATTGCACGGAAACGGGATGTGATACAGCAAATTCGAGAATATATATGGAATCAGCCACCTCACGAATTACTATATATCCTGCCTACAAAGTCCTCCAAGAAAAATTTCGACCTTTTTTTGTTGAGATGCAGTGTAAGTTTTTCTTTAAATTTTTCCTCCTAAATGGATGACTGAACTTTGAAATAACTATTCGTATTCTCGAAATATGAAGTGATTATTTGGCGAATAATTCTGTCATTCTTTTTTTTTTTCTTTTTTTTTTTACAGTTATCACCACCTCTCACACGGGCAAAGCCTATTCAAGGAGGGGGGTCTAAGGGGTGTTGCAGCTCACCAACTAACGCAAATTAAGCAGATGAGACACAGACGCGGGCCTTAAAGTGAGGGAGATTAAGTTGAGTAGGAAACACTAGAAATGAGAGAGATTCCACAGAACAAGGTGGCAGGAAAAGGAGGCAACCGCGCAGCGAACTTGTCTGGAGTTGCTAATATCAACACAAAACTCATGTGCCGACACAGCACCCTTTTGTGCTACGAGGGCGTCCTTAAAGGTGGTGGCACGCGAGTGGATGTTCCCCTCAAGGCAAATTGCCCGCTACGGTACACTATAGAAAAGAGATAAACGCACCAACATCGCGCCGCAAAGATAGAGGGTCAAGTGAACTAGAAACAAACAGAAGTTTATTAGTCTTTTTGCCCTTTGACTCGACCTTATCCAAATAGCCGGCTGAAACCTGAGCCCCCCAGATATAATGTAGAGCAGTACTCCATACAAGGGCGGATGAGGCCTTGTATAATGGAGTAACTGTGAAGAGGAAAAAGTCTCACAGTCCGTAAAATCAGAACTCCAGTTTCTTGAGGCCGCCTCTAGCAACGCGTTGTGATGTGAGCGTTTCCAAGACCATTTTTTTGTTTATGTTAAGACCGAGAAGGATCGTTTATATTGTCAACAGGAGAGTGAGAGGAACGGTCGAAAGAGATAGAAAAGTCAGAAGGTGTCTTAGAGAGGAAAATTTGTAGAAGTTGAGTTTTTAAGAAATTGAATTTCACAAGGTTTCGACGACCCCCACCAACGGAGATTTCTATCCAAATCAGCGAGAATAGAATCGGGAAGAATTAAGACAAGAGGCAATTTTCAGAAGTAAATAGAGGGAGCACGAATTGAAATGAGTTGAAACGGAATGGAAGGGTCGAGTTCCATCAGCATATGAGTGAACAGAGTTAGATGTGCAGGTGAAAATCATTAATGAAAAGTAGGAAAAAAAGTAGATAAGACAGAACCCTGAGGAACACCACTATTGACAGATAAAGGAAGAAGAAGTCGCGCCATCAACAACAGCCCGATATTGAGCGACTTTGAAAAGAAACTAGACATAAGTAGCAAAGAGAGGAGGAAACCCAAAGGAGGGGAGCTTGGAGAGCAGTGACGCGTGCCATACCGGTCAAATGCTTTGGATATGTCAACGCCACCCCGCGCAAGTCTCCCCGTAGTTCCTAAGGGCGGCAAAACCATAAACCGGTTAAATAGGAAAGTATATCACCAGTAGACCTTCGAGCGCCGAAAGCCGTACTGCGTCAGGAAAGAAAGAGAACTGAAGATCGCAAATGGTCTAGAAGGTGAGAGTTTAAGAAGGGTTTCAAAGAATTTAGGTAGAACACAGGTGAGAGCTATAGGCGATAGTTTAGAAAGGATCAGAGCGGCTTCCTTTTTTCGGAATAGTTGACATGTGCGTGCTTCAAACACTGAGGGAAAGTGCTAGTATTTGGGCATAGAGAATATATTTGAACGAGGGGAGGGGCCAGTCGGAAGCACACTCCCTCAAACTCAGGGAGGAATGTCATCCGGGCCACCCCGCCTTCCTAAGGTTCATAGATCTCAGGAGCCCAAGCACCCGATCAAAGGTAATCACAGGCAAAGACATAGACACTGGGAGGAGAAGGTGGAGGAGGAGGAATGCCAGAATCGTCCCAGGGTTGAGTTAGAGAAAAATAGGAAGCCCCACAGAGATTGGCCTTTTCAGTTGGAGAGTTAGCAACAGAGCCATAAGAAGATCGAATAAGAGGAGGAAGGATGATTTAGAAGTTGTAGAGATGTTTTTGGCAAGAGGCCAGAAAGATTTATCAGTAGGAGAACCAAGGAGGTTAGCGCACCTTCGTTTGATGAAAGCCCGCTTTGCTCCGTCGAAGAGTATCCCTGCAACGATTTCTAAGCTGAATGAAAATTAGCGAGAGTAATAGGAGAACAAGAATTTTTCCAGCCGCCGATAACGTGTTCTTAGCCTGAATGGCCAGAGAAAGGGCACGATCGAACCATGGATTATGAAGGAGAGAAAAGATTTAGTCGAAGAAGGATGAACCTGCTCATACCCGTCAACGATTACAAGCTCCCACCTTAGTGGGCGAAGCCGAAGCGTCATCAGAGGCAAAGCAGTCATTCCAATTATAGTTAGCATAGAAGCGACGCATCACCCCGATCAAAGTGCCAAAAAAACGCATAGGCAGGATGGAGTGTTGGGAGAAAGATAACAGTTAAGAGATATAAGGATTTGGTCGATTACCAATAGGAGCGAAAGTAGTGTATTTATAGAGAGAATCACTAGTGGTGAAACATAGGGTCAAGTGTGTTCAAGATTGGTTAGGACGATGCCGGAAAATGTGTGGAGGTTCTTTGATTAGTTGCTCCAAGAATCGTTAGAATGTGAATGAATTACGGGCCTCTCCCCAACTAAATCATAATGAGAGGACCCTCAACCTTGCAGTGTTGTGTGCATTGGAAATACCTAAAATAGAGGACCTCAGTATTTGATGAGAAGATATAACAGTCTCTGAGAGTAGTAAGTATTTCAAAGAAAGAGTGAAATCTGTTCTTGTAGGAGAACAGCTAGCAAAGCAACAAGATTATTGTAAAGTAGAAACAAGGAAGAAAGATTTTGAGCCACAGCATCGCTGAATATTTGGTTTTTCGGCTTTTTCATATTCGCACATCTCTAATATAATATATATATATATTATAATATATAATATATATATATATATATAATATATATACTATATATATATATATATATAATATATATATATATATATAATATAATATATATAATATATATATATATATATATATATATATATATATATATATATAGGATATATATATTATTATATATATATATATAATAGTTCAGCTTTCTAAGGAACCTAACAAACAGCTTAAAGTGACCTAACTGGTAGATCTCGCAAGTAGCCCTAAACTTTCTGATTCATTGTGCCATAACTAGCCTAAAACCCTTTTTAAAATTTATGAAAAATGGGGTTAGGAACTACCAGGAGACTTGCGTGGTGGCACTTGAATATCCAAGCCCAATTTTTGAAAAACCCTGAGTATGGCGCGCGTACTGCATCTCCCAAGCTCCCCTCTTTGGGTTTCCTCTTTCTCTTTGCTTAATTATCTCTTTCTTTCAAATTTCTAAATATCGGCTGTTGTTGTGGGCGACTTTTCTTTTTTCTGTCAATAGTGGTGTTCCTCAGGGTTCTGTCTTATCTCTACTTTATTCCTACTTTTCATTATCGATCTTCTCACCTGCAACATCTAACTTATCCACTCATATACTGATGCTCGACCTATTCATTTCTTCACTCATTTGCAGTTTTTGCTTTCCTTTTTTACTTCTAGAATTGCCTCTGCGTCTTAATCTTTAACTATTCTATCTCGCTGATCTGGATAGAATCTCCGGATGGGGTCGTCTCAACTGTGAAAATTCAATTCTTTAAAAACCCAACTTTCTGCAAATCTCCTTCTCTAAAACGCAATTCTAACTTTCTACCCTTTTCGACGGTTCTCGTCGTCCTCTCCTGTTGAGACAAATATATACATCCTTGGCCTTAAAACATAACATGTCTTGGAAACCTCATGTCCCAACGTTTGCTAGGGCTGCCTCAAAGAAACCTGGGAGTTCTGTTTTAGACTGCGAGACTTTTTTCTCTCTCTCCTAGTTGCTTCCAGCTATACAAGGGTCTCACCGCCCTTGTAATGAGTAGGGGGTGAGCTGGAATGAATTTTCGTTCCGACGGAACCGGGAATTAGCCGGAATCACAAATAAATTCCGCTGGAACCGGAATTTTCTTATGAAAACTTTTTTCGTTTAACTTATAAGAATGTAAAAAAAATATTTTAATATTAACTTTTCAATAATTACACCAAAAACATTTAGTACAATGCCACTTTCAATGAACATTGGAAAATATCATCGACAGGGAATATCTGGAAGTATAAATTTTAATAGTGAAAAGTGTAAAGTCTCGTATTTTCTAGAACAGGGAAACCACAAAAGGAGCAATAGATCCAAGCCGTGAAGTAAGTGAGTTTTTAAGGAGAGTTTCTCCCCAAAAAGATTTGGCATTTCAATCCAAATCCCAGAAAATAATGAATTTTATACAATGAGTAAACCAGCCATTCACAGTCACTGAGGAGCAAGGGATTCATAGAACTTATTACCCATCTCAACGCAAATATCTTATCCCTAGTAAGAAAATAATTTTGTAAGAGAAGATTTTCCAAAACTTTCAACAGGAAATTATAGACAGCAGTATTTACTACAGATATATAGAGAGCTAAATAATTCAAACAAGTCATTTATTTCTTTACACTGCACTCTAGGCTTAACAGCTGTAGTTTAAGAAAAATGGACTTGTCACTCCATTGCAAGTAATTTCCCAGGTTGCTCATCTGGAATTAGAATCACTGGAGTTTTGAATTATAATTAATAATTGGGCAAATCCTTTAAGCAAATCCATTTTGATCCTTCGAATGGAGCATATACACAGAAACTTGAACTAATTTAGCAGGATCACAACAGGTTTTTCTTTGTTTATTCAATAAACTTCAATTTGTATAAAAGATGCCTTATTTTTAAGAAGTGTGATATTTAATAAAGAATGTAGGAAATTTGTTACACATTGTCAATCATTCCCAGTTTTTTAAGCTGTAATGAACTTAAAAGAATATGAAGAGACTTGGATCCACATCTGCAAGCCCACTTATGCCAATTCAAGATGCTTAATAAAGGTGGAATAGCACATATTTTGATTCTAGAGAAAGAATTGAATGTTTGAAAAGACCTCTGCAAGTTTTTATATTATAGAACAATCAATCATTTAAGCTTTGACTGGATAATAAATGGCAAATACTTGAAAAAATTCTGAGTTTTGCAACCATTTCTCATGGTTACGGAAACTATAAGGCAAAATCAATTATATTATCAATTATTCTCCATATTTGAGCTCTCCAGCATATCTCTCAAAACCTGAGGAGACAGCAGAGTTCAGACTTTAAAAGAAGAGCTGAAGAAGGCATAAGAGTTTAGATTTGAATAAAAGGAACGAGAAATGGGGATCAATAGACATCAAAACAAGATAATTGTTTTAAGTACTACTGTAGTAGACCCAAGATACAAACTGACTATTTTCTAATGAAATAAGAGAATTGATTAGAAAAATGAATGCTTGAAGAGATATGCAAATAGATTGAAGGTAGAAAGTGATAATAGTAGTAGCAAAACAGAAGAAGGTACAGGCAATGAGTCTTCCATCCATTTTCAGAAATGAGCATTATCTATAATGCCAAGTACCTCAAAATCATCAGGAGTATTAAGAAAAGAAATTAATGCTAAGTTACTTAGTTTTTAAAAGTTTGAAGAAAGTGAAAGTGACAGCGAGTCAGTTAGTTTAAAAAAGAAAGAAAGAAAAATCAGTGGCTCTTCCGGTGAAATTCTTAAAGAAATTGATATTTTTTTACCAGAGAAATCAATTTCTAATCTGGGAAAATAAGAATTACTTAATTGGTGGAAAGTAACCACAGGTAAATTTCCAAACATAGCAGTACTAGCCCAAAAATTACTCTCCTTTCCAGTCTCCCCCATATATTCAGAGAAATTTTCATTTTCATTTTCAGAAGCAGGAAATATATTTGAGGAAAAACGTTTAAAAATATCGCCAAATACTGGTGAATAGTTTTTCTTTTACTTAACCACAATTCAGCAATATTTTCAAGTGTTTAAAGAGTTACCTTTATATATATATATATATATATATATATATATATAGTATATATATGTCGGGATGTCGATATATAGGTTGATATATATATATATATATATATATAATATATATATATATATATATATATAATTATATATACTATATATATATATATATATATAATATTAATATATATATACTATATAATATATATACTATATTGATATATATTATATATTTATATATCAGGGATGGGGAGTCGGGAGTCGGGAGTCAGGAGTCGAGCATTTTCAGGGGTAAGGAGTCGGAGTCGATTTCCCAAAAAGTTGGGAGTCGGAGTCGGGAGTCGAGTAAAAAAAAACGACTCCTTTCGACTCCAAAAAAATTTTTGTAAAATTTTTTCACACAAAAATTTGGAAAAACTTAATTGAATTTTTATTATAAAAGACGTACAATTTTTTTGTTTTTCTTTTGACATTTGTTTTGAAGCCAAATTTAAGTTGTTTATTTTTTACTGGTTATAAAATAAAGGTTATAAAACTGGTTGTAAAAATAAAATGTACTTGACTACTTGTGTATTGTGCATTAACGAATTACTCACAGCGAGAAGATGTATTAAATCGTACAAAATTTAAAGTCCAGTAGAGTACATAACTGATTTAAATATACGTCACACCAATTTAGATTGAGGCAATAAGCTAAAAAGAATCGATAGATATACTATACATTTTTGTACAACAACTGTGATGGCGCTCACGTTGTGGTTGCTGTGTCAGCATTTCAAATATTTTCTGTGTACCTAATCCAGGTGAATTCTAATACCGTATAGTATTTAATTTTTTGGTGTTAGACACGCGAATATATCTGTCTAGCACACAAACCAGTAACTAGTGGTAAGATAATTTAAAATAATTAATTAGTTTTGAATAAAAATATAAATAATTAATCGGTTTAAACAAATAATTATTTTACGTTTTTTTTTTTTTTTTTTTTTTTTTTTTTTTTTTTTTTTTTTTTTTTACAGACATCACCACCCCGCTCACGGGCAAAGCCTATTCAAGGAAGGGGGTGTTGCACACTCAACAAAACTATCAACTAACGCAAATCAACGCAGATGAGCACAGACGCGGGGCTTTTAAAAGTGAGGGAGATTAAATTGAGTAGGAACACAGAAGTGGAAGAGAATTCCACAGAACAGAGGTGGCAGGAAAGAAGGAGGCACCACAGCGACCGTTTGGAGTTGCTAATATCAACAAAAAACTCATTGCCGTACGCACCCCTTGTGCTACGAGGGCGGTCTTAAAGGAGGTGGCACGCAAGTGAAAAGCTCCCTCGGCACTTGCCGCTACGGTAACTATAGAAAAGAGATAATCACCAACATCGCGCGCAAAGAGAGGGTCAAGTGAACTAGACAGCAGGGCAGTTTATAAGTCTTTTTGCCTTTTACTCGTACGTTTGGGAGGGGTTTGTAGTTTGTGAGCAAATGACCTTGATTATTTTGACTTTTGGCAAGTGTTACAGTTTATATATACTATATATTATATATATAATATATATATATAATATATATTATATTTATATATATAATATATAATATAATATATATATATATATATATATATTATATATATATATAATTATATATATATATATATATATATATATATAATATAATATTAGTAGTGGCGACTCCAGGCAATTTTTGGCTACTCGTGCTCTCCTCTCTCTCTCTCTCTATCTCTTCTCTCTCTCTCTCTTATTATTATATTTAATAATATATATATATATATTATATAATAATATAATATATTATATATAGTAATATATATATATATATATTAGTATATAATCTAATATATATATATATATATATATATATAACGTATATATTGTGAAATTTGGTTTAAAGCCACAATCATATCTCAAAAACTAACAATAGCTACAGCGAAAAGGAATACATTGCTGAAATGCTGGTCCAATTTTAGTGCGGAAAATGTAGAAAAAAAATAAATAAATAAAATACAAATAAAAAAATATATCTCAAAACTACAATAGCTACAGCGAAAGGAATACATTTTTGGAAATCCTGGTAAAATTTTTAGATAGGAAAATGTAAAAAAAATAAAAAAAATAAACAAAAATTATTTGTTAATAATTTTAGTAATATGATTAGATAAAGCCTATTTACAGACTTTTATTGGTTACTCGTTTAAATAAATAGGCTTTTCTATTAAATTTTGCTTTTTTTTTTTTTTTACTAAAGAATACCCCCAAGGTATAGCCGCACCGAGTGGCAGGAGTCGGGATCTCATCCGGCCTTCCGGGGAACTACGGGTAGGGACTAATTCCCCCCCCTTCCGGGAAGGGTCTCCCGGAAACCCCCGCTCTTTGGTTATTTTGGGTATCCGCGGGGGTTCCTCCGCCCTCCCCTACGGGGTATGGAAACGTCCCCTCCTGTGTTCCCCGTCGACTCGAAACCCTACATTGCCGTGTAATACCTTTACAAATAATATTAATATATATTATATATATATATATATATATAGTATATATATATATTTATATAGTTTATTAATATATAATATATATATATATATAGTATATATATATATATATATAATATATTATATATATTGTTATATTTCGCCTGCCTCCTAAAAAAATAGCCAATATTTAATTGTTGTTTATTTATTATTTTTTTTTTTTAACATTTACCTAAATAAAATTTTAACAAGATTCCAAAAATGTTAATCCTTTTCGCTGTAGCTATTGTAGTTTTTTGAGATATGAATCTTTTTTTTTTTATTTATTTTTTTTTATAGTCCGCAATTAAATTTTGCCAGGATTCCAGCAATGTATTCCTTTTCCCCTGTAGCTATTGTAGTTTTTGAGGATATGGACCCGGATGATAGTTTGTGCTTTAAAGACCAAATGCTATCA
>JABUQX010138560.1:0-22257 GCA_015478945.1 Trachelipus rathkii
ACATAATATAAATACATTATAACTAAAATATCTTCTAAAAATAAACAATTTACATGAAAAACCAATTGCTACATTAAAATTTCTATTTACAATGTTCTCCAAAAAAAACAGAAGCTCTGGTTCTTATCCATGCACACAGAGGTGGACGTTTTCCATACCCCGTAGGGAAGTGGAGGTAAACCCCGCGACATCCGGCAATACCAAAGAGCGGTTAAGCCCTGGCACCGGAGGAAAGGTCCTACCCTGTCGTTCCCTGGAAGGCCGAGAGACCCCGACCCGCCATCTTTGGTGGTTTACCCTTTGTGGTCCCTGAAGCTTTCTTTTCTGTATCTAACTGATTGGCAGCCAAACCAGGTAACTATAAATCCAAGCAGACTTGAAATCATATCCTGGGGTCACTCCTTAAATTGACTGGATGTTAGGCATCATACTAAAGAGGTAAGTGAAAAACAAACAACTATAACTGATGAGTCAAACATAATAGTCCTATAGAGCAGTTATAGAGCAGAGCAGTTATAGCATGCTACATACATATATATATATTATGCGTAACTACACAATCAGAAAATCACTTCTATTGTTATGTTATATTATTATTACATATATACGTATTATTATTATTGATATTAGCGCGTTATTATTACTACATATACATATGGCGTTATTGGTTGGGAGCATATGCGTGCAAAGCATAGCGTGAAAGAGTTATACATAGCTGGCGCGCGGTTATATTGTTAAGTTATATGATATGATATGCATATATATTAGCTGCGCTATTATTACATACATATATGTTAGTTATTTATATATATTATAAGTATTTAAGATATAGCTATATATGTTAAGGTTGTATATATATATGTATAGGTGAGAGCATAGTAGCAGTTAGCAGTATAAAGTGGTATATATATATATATATATAGGAGAGTATAAAGATATATATGTATATATATATATATAGTATATATTTATATTGCTTGTTTTTGTCTGTTTGTTTTGTGGTTGTTGTGTGTACATGCAAGATGGCAGCCATTTGCACATGCGCGGGCTTACTATCGACTTTACTAACATCCGTGGCTTGCATTCTAACTCTCTGCATCCGTGGAACACCACCTCTAACTCTCACTCTAACCTGCCCTGGTTCGAGACCCAGATGGCTAGGTAACTATCCTCTAACTCGTTTAATGCATCCTACAATTTATTTCATAATTTCCGTCTAAAGGGTGTAGAGCATGTGCCTACAAAGCGTAACATAAACACCCTGTAACACGCCCCGAGAATCTCTGAATCTCCTAATCCCCGATGTTCTTGTGGTTTAAAAATCTTTCTTCCTTCTACTACAATAAGCTTGTGTTCTGCTACCGTTCTCCTAACAGAACAGATTTTCAAGCCCATTTTGAATACCTTACTACTTCACGGAGAGACTGTTATATCTTCTCATCCAAATACTGAGGTCCCTCTATTTAGGGATTTCAATATACACAACACTGAAAGGTTTGGGGTCCCTCATACTGATTTAGGTGGTGAGGAGGCCGAATCATTTAGCATTCTCAATGATCTGGAGCTAACTAATTAAAGAACCCACACACATTCCGGATCGTCCCAACCTATTCTGAACACACTTGACCTATGTTTCACCTCTGGTCCTTCTCTCTATAAATACACCACCTTTCGCTCCTATTGGTAAATCTGAACTCAAAACCTTATATCTCTTAATCTTAATACTTTCCCTCAGCTCCATCCTGCCCTACGCGCTTTTTCTGGCAACTTTGATCGGCGTGGATTAGCTCCTTATGCTGCTTCTACGTCCATAATTGAATGACTGCTTTGTCTCAGACGCGGCTCAACTTCTGCCGATAAGGTGGGAGCTGTTATCGTTGATGGGATGAGTCGACTAAATCTTTCTCCTCCTCATAATCCATGGTTCGATCGTGCTTGTTCTCTGCCATTCAGGCTATTTTTGAATGTATCGGGAGTGGAAAAATTCCGTTCTCCTATCACTCTTGCTAATTTTCATTTGCTAGAAATCGTTGCAGGGATACTCTTCGACGAGCAAAGCGGCTTTCATCAAACGAAAGTGCGCTAACCCTCTTGGTTCTCCTTACTGACAAATCTTTCTGGCCTCTTGCCAAAACATCTCTTAACAACTTCTGTAAATCTGTCTTCCTTTCCCTTATTCGCTCTGATGGTTCTGTTGCCAATTCTCCAACTGAAAGGCCAATCTTCGGCCTCCTATTTTTCTCTAATCAACCCCTGGACGACTGGCAATTCCTCTTCCTCCTCCTTTCCCTCTCAGGTGTCCTATGCCTTTCCCTGTGATTACATTCGATCGGGTGCATGGGCCCTGAAATCTACGAACGTTAGGAAGGCGGGTGGCCCGGATGGCATTCCTCCCTTGAGTTTTGAAGGACTGTGCTTCCAGCCGCCCCTCATTCAACTATAATCTCTCTCAATACTAGCACTTCCCCTCAGTGTTGGAATGTCCAACCTATTCCCAAAAGGGAAGCCGCTCTATCCTTTCAACTATTGCCCTATAGTCTTTACTTGTATTCTATCAACAAAGATCTTGAAACTCTTCTCTCAACTCTCATTTCTTAGATCATCTGGAATCTCATTCACCTCTTTCTGATCGCCGGCTTGCGGCGCTCGAGGTCTACTGGCGATATACTTTCCTATCTTACTGATTTACGGTTTTCCGTCCTTATGAACTGCCGGAGACTGCGGTGGCGCTTGACATAATCCAAAGCATTTGACCGGGTATGGGACGCTGTTCTCCAAGCTCCCCTCCTTCTTTTTGCTTACTTATTTTTCAAATCGCTCAATATCAACTGTTGTTGATGGGGCGACTTTCCTTCCTTTTCTGCCTGGACAGTGTTCCTCAGGGTCTGTCCCATTCTACTTTATTCTACTTTTCATTAATGATCTCTCACCTGCAATATCTAACTCTATTCACTCATATGCCGATGAATCGACCCCTTCATTCTTCAACTATTCTCAATTTCTGTTCCCTCTTTTACATCTAGAATTGCCTCTCGTCTAATCTTTTCCGATTCTATTCTCGCTGATCTGGATGGAATTTCCCGGTAGTGTCTCCCGTAAAAATTTTCAATTTTTAAAAACTCAACTTTTACAAATCTCCCTCTCTAAGACACCTTCTAATCTTCATTCCCTTCGACGGTTCTCTCAGTCTCTCCTGTTGACACCCTTTCTCAGTTACCCAGCTGGGCGCTGGGTGGCCTCAACCCGCCTTGTATGGAGTACCGTTTCGCATCTGGGGCCCTGAGCCACCCGGCTTTTGATAGGGTCGAGTCGCAGCGCCAAAAGGCTTGCAAACTGTTCCCCAAATACTTCTTCCAGTCCCTTGACCTCTATCTTTAGGCGCGATGTTGGAAGCTTTATTCTTTTCTATAAAAACAGCGGCAGGTGCTCCTCGAGGGAGTTTATCCTCAGCGTGTACTCATCTTTTGGCGTCGCCCCCGTAGAACTAGGGCGCGCTGTGTCTCGCATCGGGGGCCAGCTTCGTGTTGATGTGCAACTCCTGGGTGGCTAGTTCAGCATCGCGGAAGCTACTCTTTCCGCCACACTAATTCTAGTGGAATTCTCTCCATCTTCTGTGTTTCCTGTTCTGCTGAATTTAATTTCCCTTACTTTAAAGCCTGCGCCTGTGCTCATCTGCGTACCTTACTTTAGTTGTTGACTTCTGTAGGCGTGCAACAACCCCTCCTTGAATAGGCTCCTTCCGTGTGAGTGTGCATGTAATCGTAATATATATGTAGCGTTAAGGCGGCGTATATATACAGCAGCAGCAGCAGCAGGTGTAGCGAAAGCGAATCCGAAGATGAAAGTAATCTAATCGTCGATTCCGCAGTAAAGCTTATCGTGAATGAAAGTAAATCATATATGCTAAGGCTGGCCACAGCAGCAGCATGGCTGATATATGGCAAGTATATATACATGGCATGTTGTTAGACGTAAAGTTACTTAACGCCCACACGGAACGGAGCTCGGATCAAAATTTCACAGGTAGCATCTATGACACATAAATAGATGTTCTAGGTCTGAAACACCTTTTTTTACCTGCCCTAGGGGCGAAATTGAAGTATGCTACTGGGAAAAGGTGGCTAGGCTACTGATAATGAAGTTGAGCCGTATTGGAACACAGGGATGTTTCATACACCCCGTGGGAAGTGAGGGAACCCTCATGACACCCAAAATACCAAAGAGTGGGGTTTTCGATAATTCCTCCTCGGAGGGGGAAATAGCTTCACCTGTGTTCCCTGAAGGCCGAGACCCTGACTCCTGCCATTTGGTGGCACCTTCCTTAGCATATTCTTTTTAATTACATTTTCCTACCAAAATTTGGGTACTAGATCTCCAAAAATGTAGCCCTTTCGGCTGTAGGGCTATTACTGTGTGTAGTTTTGAGATATGATTGTTTTTTTTTTTTTTTTTTTTTTTCTTTTCATTTCTGACCCTAAAAACGTCTATTTATGTAACATAGATGCTACCTGTGAAAAATTTTTTTTTGATCCGAGCTCCTGCCCGTGGGCAAGTTAAGTAATCTCCTTAATTACAGAGTGAGGGTGAGAGTATATATATATGGAGCAGATAGTTATAGAGTATATATATACATATATATACATATATATACATATATATAATATGTATATGGGCTAAGGCTACATACATATAAATACAGCATATAGCAGCAAAGAGCATATGTTGTTATAGCATATATATATATATATATATATATATATATATAATGAGAAGGTTATTATTATTATATATATATATATATATATATATATATAGTTATATTAATTTATTTTGGTAGGCCAGTTATACTTACCTGGAGGCGGATAATCGACATGAGCCTTCATATATATATATATATAAGATATATAAGATATATAAGATATATAAGATATGATACATAATATATATGAGTAATATATGATATATATATATATACAAGTACATATATTATATATTATATAGTAGTATATAGGATATATAATATATATGATATATATATAAGGTTAAGGTTATATATATATATGATATACATATATATATTATATGTATACATATATATATGTCACATAAGTTAGGCGTATATTATGTTATTATACATATATATATATATATGTATATGAGATAAGAGAGGAGTATATATATATATAGATATATATATGAGTGAGTGAGGCTATTATATATTAGTTGTTATATAGTATATACATAATATATTTGCATCTTCGACCCTACTTGATCTTCTTGATTTTCTTTTGATTTTTCAGCCTTTCGAATTCATCCGTGACCTTGCTCACGCTTGAAATATATAATATATTGGTTATACATGTATACATATATTATTATATATATATATATGATATGTGGAGAATATATTTATTATATAGATATGCATGATATATACATGATATATATTTATATATATAAGTATATATACATATTATTACAAGATACACATAATTAAAGAGATGTGTGGTGAACACAGTAAGTAAATATGGCAAGAAGGTATCACGCATACAACCAACTAGAGTGTCCTATTCAACCTACAAATATTAAAGAACTGAAGAAATACTAATAACACTAATGTAATAATAAAGTAATTATAATTAAAAAGCCGTGATGGCCTTTAAATTTTAAACTATCCCCAGCACAGTGATGTCTCAATTAGTAATCGTCCCAGTCAAACTGAATAATAATTAATAATTTAGTAACAATATTTCAACAGCCGCAATTGAATCCCGTGAATGTCCCAGCCTAAACCCTGGGCAATGGGCCAAGAATAAATACTTGTAGTAGCTTGTTGGAGTCCAGACCTGTCCTATCCCAATAAAATTAATACTAAGGAAGCCGTACTAGCTCCCTGAATGTCCTAGCCTAAACTGGAGCACAATAATAAATACTAATAATATTTAAGAAGCCGCATGTACCCTATTCAGACAACTCACGCCTATTCTTGGGTCCTCAAAACCCAAAATCTACCTCCCTGTTGCTTTACGTTGCGCCCTTTTCAGCATATCTGTCTTAAAATTGTAGACATTATTCAAATACTGGCCTAACATATCTATTATACATTATAATGATACAAAAACAATATATATAATTAGTCTGTAGATCTTCTAGTATTAATAATTCTTAACCCCTAGCCTAGCTCTGGGTTCAAAATCTTACAATGGAAAAAAATAAAACAGCAGCACTAAAGAATGTTACAGACCTACGGGTTACAATGCCAATAGTTTGTTGAAAATTGAAAAAAGTATCCTAAAAACCTCATAATATATATAGTTTTATTTTAATTTTTATTTCTCTTGAAATTACAACTTTAAATTTAAAAAAAATAATAAAAATAAAAAAATACATATAAAAAAATCAAGAAAATCAAAAATCAATAAGATCAAAAATCATGGTTTATTTATCAATTGATTCTTTTTAATCTGATCTTTCGTGCCATCCCCCAGGTATTATATGGAGGCATATATTGTTATTATTGGTTATTGGTTACATACACATATTAGTTGCTGGGTTGTTAGCAAAGTTGGAAAGCAGCAGCAAAGCAGCGGTATGGTATATATGTTATTATATATATTATTATTATATTAAGTTATATATATATATATATATATTACAGTTATATATATATATATATATATGTATATTAGTTATATATTACATATTATTATATATATAATACCGTATATATATATACATATTGTTATACATCACATATATTACATATATACAATATATATATTATTATATATATATATTATATATTACATATATATATACTATTATTATTACTATTATATATATATATTACTACTATCATTATTATTACTATATTAAGTTGTTACAAGGTTATTGCTACATACATACATATAAGGGCTATGAAGAGCTAATATATATTATAAAACATATGCTATTGTTAGCATACATATACATATATTATTATTGTTGTATATTATTACTATTACTATTACATACAAAATATACCAGACAAAAATCCTTTCTTATATATATATATATATATATATATATATATTCAAAGTGGAAGGGCCAAATATAAAATTTCTAAGAAAAAATGGGAAATAATTTATATAAATTAATAAAATCATCTTACCTAAATTGTTAAATTTAATTGCAGGGTATGAGAGTGAGCAAAGTCCGAGATAACATTTTCAGTTTTTATTTCAATATTTCGATGTATGTAGAGGAGGGCAAGTCCAGTAAGTCTTTTATCTCCAATAGTATTTCTCAAGTAGGTTTTCAGAAGCCTTAATGTTGAAAAGCTTCTTTCTACTGAAGCAGAAGACACGGGTAAAATTGGCAGTATTTGCAACAAGATGTAAATATATGGAAATTGTGACTGCGAAAAAAGAAACTCGTCCGTCTATTGCTGTTTTTGGACGATCTGTACTGTGATGCCATTTCAACTTTCATAAATCGCATTCTGCTTTTACTAAATCTCCAATTTTGCTTCGAGATCTTCCTTATTAAAGGTTCCACAATCTTTTATCTTCTCATACGTCACAATACACCTGTTCGGTATGACAAATTGCAGGGAAGATATTTCTTTATGATTTAAAAACCTCTCTCCCAATGCTGATATTAACTATCCAAAAACAAACAAATGGATGCTTATTGAATGTCTATGGTCAGTATTAATGCTAAATCCATATTTTTGAATTTGTTAATTTTTGGCACATCATTTTCAATACTCAGCTCAGTTTCCGATACGCTTACATATTCTTCAAAAATCTTCTGAAATTCTAATGTTGCATTTTCTCTGATGGCTTCAAGTTTAGTTTTAACTAAAGGACTTTACGATTCAGATGCCCTTACACATTCTTCAAAAATCTGCTGAAATTCTAGTGTTGCATTTTCTCCGATGGTTTCAAGTTTAGTTTTAACTAAATTACTTACGAGATTTGTTCCTGACAGCGACGAATTATATAAAATTAATTTAACCTCTGAACTTTAGATTATTGACGGAGGGCGCTACCTAAAATCCTTGCTGTCCTCAAAAATTTCGGGAGTCCTTGATCGCCACGTATATATATATATATATATATATATATACATATATATATATATATATATATAGGTTATACGGAAGGTTAATATTTATATATATATTTACATATATACATATATATATATATATTATGTTATTACATATATATATATATATATATATTATATATATATATATATATATAATTATTAAATATATATATATTGAGTTGAGCAGTTAGCAAATATATACTATGCTGTTATAAGTTACAGATATATATATACTATATATATATATATGCTATAAAGAAAGATATTACATATATACATGTTGGCATTAATAATCAAGGTTATATTAGTATGCTGTTGGTTATTGCTATTATATATATATATATATATATATATATATATATATATATATATATATAAGGTTGTATATATTATATATATATATATATTATATATATATATATATATATATATAAATATATATATTAGGATGTACGGATATTCAAGCAAATCATCTGGTATCTGGCCCATCCAGCCTAAGTTTTTGACCCTCATCCTCGGCATCCGGCCGGATATCATTGTTATCCGGGCGGATAACCGGATAATTATCATTCCCTTAGTAGGTTCTTCCCTGTTTAGGAAATATACCAAATAATTTAAAGTAATTATATGTATATATATAAAGTGTTATTGGTTATATACATATAAGTTAGTATATGGTTATATATATGTTGTTATATATATATATATATATATATGTTATTATTGTTATATATATATATATATATATATATATATGATATATATATATATACTTGTTTTAGAATTTCATGTTTACTGTACAATACAATTTATCTGAAATTTGGTGGTGACATGTTTCATAAATTATGGTAAAAATATGGTAATATTAAAATATTATAATAATATATTAAAAAAATAATAAAATATATGGTAAAAAATATGATATTTATAATGGAATTAAGATACTAAGACACATGTTAATGCAATTTTTACCACCATAATTTTATTCTTACGTTTAAGTATTGTAATTACTAAATAGTAATTATCACTGCTTATTTTAACGTGTTTAAGCATTGTAATATTTACCAGTATATATACGCAATATTCTCAGAAATTTATAATAAAAAAACACGAATTTTTTTCTCAATGTTACCCGCCTTCAGTGATAAAATATAAAAATCAGAGAAAATGTCAGGGCACAAAACTTGATAAATGCAATGTTGGAAATAAATATACGTCTGCTATTAAGAAAAAGTGGTGCTACGAATAATGGTCAATATCGATTATAACTTATAGGACAATCGAGAACTAAATATTATCGATACTGAGAATCGTCGATTAATAATAACACTCAATATCATTTATAATATTGATAAAATTTTACATCAGAAATAAAGAAACCTTTAAAACATGATCCTGATGAAGAAAAGAAGAAGAAGAAAAAACATTTTCTCGGTGTTATCAAAACGGCCAAATGGCCAACGTGTAAAAATTTGTAGACTATAAATTTTGGCATTCCCACTGAAACTACAATTTTTTTTTGGTAGTCCTCTAACTGCGGAATGATATAGGCATTCCGCCAACTGCAATTCCACAACATTTTTCCAATTATCGTAATTGCAATTCCTCAATTTATTTTGGTATTCCGCAATTGTGACCAGGACTTAAATTGCGGGAACGTCCACCTCTTGATTATAAGAGCATAGCACGCAGTATAAGAGCAGCATATAGTATGCCATATATATATATGGCGGTATATATATATATATGAGAATATATGTTATATGTATAGTTATATATATATATATATATTTCAAATGGTCCTAAGTGGGTTTGAACCCTTACCCTTGAGATGGTACTCCAGAGTGTTACCTCGAGACCACGATTATATACAAATAATTGTTGCGTTTATTGCATAAATATCTTTTGAATATATATATATAGTTATATATATATATATATATATATATATATATATATATATATATATATATATATATATATATATATTATTATAAACATATACATATGGAGTTATATATATATATATTATTATTATTATATATATATATTATATATATTATATTATTATTAGATATATATATATATAATATTATATATATTACATATATATATATATATTATTATTATATAAATATATTATTATTATTATTATATATTATATATATATATAAAGATATATATATATATTATTGATATATATTACATATATATATATATATATTATTATTACATATATACATACATATACATAGGTCAGCCTCCAGATTAGATGTTCCATGTATGTAAAAAACTATGATAGCTACGTAAAACTGAATACATTTTTGAAATCAGCGCACATTGTAATGGAGGAAAATGAAGAAGAAATGAAATAAAGTGAGACAAAAAAAAAAGTAATAATAATAATAAATTAAGAAGAAATAAAATGAAGGTGAGATAAAAGTAATAATAATAATACTTTCTGTCTCCAAATTTTCGGCAAGGCTCCAAAGTCATGAGTCCCCCAATATTTTCTTTTCAATGTTATGGCACACGCGCACGCGCACGCACACACACACGCCGCACACACACACACACACACACACACACACACACACACACACACACACACACACACACATTCTATGATAGATAGATGTTCTAGAGAAACAATTTTTTTTTGATGACCCGACTCAGACTAACCTAAACTCATATGCAATTTTAATTTTTTTAATTTTTTAATTCTTATTTCCTTTAATTTTTATTTTTTATTTTTTATTTTTGCCATTATTTTTAGTTTCCCATAAAGATTGAAAAGATATAAGGAAAATGTTTATTTTTTATGGGGGATCATGTTTAAATTAAGTTTTTAAACGTAATGATTATAATATTATTTTTAAGCTTTATTTATTAAAATTAATAATTTATTAATTTCATTTTTTAGTTCTTGCATTAATGTAAGCTTTCAAATCAAAAATATATTGTTTTATGTAGATATAGTGTCTTTTTAGACAGGGCACCTAATCTGGCGACTACTTCATGGTGCAAGAGAGGTATATATATATATATGCGATATATATATATATGTTGCTATAAGGTTGTTGTTATATATAAGTTAGTTATAAGTTATATTACTATATATATATAAGTAAGTATATATATATATATATATATATAATCCCGGTATAGCGTCGGGCGGGTGACCTTGGACCACTTTAGGTACAACTTCGTCTCCCACTTTCCCAATACACTTTTTGATTTTTTTCCTGAAAATGGCCCTATAGTAGGTCATAAGCACACTAAAAAATAATAATGTAATTCTATTAATCATAGTTTTATTAAAAGTTTAAATAAAGATCATTTAGACTCAGTTTGAAGGGGTGAATCAGACCACTAATCTGTTTAAATTTCTCTTTTATGTATAAATTCAATTTTTATATTTTTTAATTTTACTTAATATAGAAATTGTTTATTATATTAAATTATAATAAGTAATTAAAATTTTTAATAATTGGTAAAATAAATCCAAGAATAAAATGTGGTGGCCCACTCCACCCCATCTGTGGGACAATTTTGACGACTTAAATTCATATTTTCATTATAATTTCATTTTTTATTTTAATTTTACTTAACCTCCTTAGGAGGGGTGATTCGGTCCCACTCTAAATAAAATAAAAATATTAAAAAAATTCGCTCATTTATTGCCACGTGGTAATATTAAGTTTTGCTTAACAAGCCTTATTCTAGAGCTCTCATATTTTTTAAAAATGTTGCTAAATTAGGTACAAAATGCCAATAGATTTTCACTCGTCGGGAGTTTTTTTTAACCCTGCCATGCTAAAATGAAAAATTGTGAATGAATTTTAATTATTTTTTCATTCAGTGTATACAGTTGAGCATGTTAGCTTTAAACTGGCAAAGTAAATTTTTGTTCCAAAACAGTATTAGTGGCTAAATTACGGGGACCTAACTTGGTCCGATTCACCCTGCCATAAAAATTGATGATGGAGTGAAGTGACCAACCACAGCTGTATTTATTATTATTATTGACATTTATTACGTATAATTAATTTAAATATAATAAAAAGTTACTTATATTAAGTAAAAATTAAAATAAAAAATGAAAATTACATAAAAAAAACGAATTCCAAAAAGTGTTAAAATTTTTGAGCAGAGAGGGTGAATTTATTTTTATTCTTATTTTTATTTATCATTGATATAATATAGTAGCTAATTGTTTATTATATTTAAATTAGCTATATCGTAATAAAATGCTCAATACAATAGTAATGATACATAAAATAAGAATAACATTGGTGGCCCAATTCACCCCATCATCAATTTATTGGATGAATCGGGCCAAGTTAGGCCCAGCGATTTAACCACTATGCAGCACTGTTTGGAACAAAAATTTAATTTGCCAGTTTAAAGCTAACATACTCAACTGTATACACTGAAAAAATATATAATTAAAATCTGTCATAACTTCTTCATTAAAACAAAGTTTAAAAAAAACTCGCATTTTTCAAATGTGAAATTCTATTTAAGGACATTTTATACACTAATTTAGCTTATATTTTATAAAATGGTAAAAACCCTAGAATTAAAGATAAATCTTAAATAAAACTTGTAGTACTACCACAAGAGCAAAAATATATATTTTTTTATTTAGTCACCCCACCCGACGCTATATAACAGACTGCTGATATCAGCAACTGGCCATCCGGCTAATTCAATATCCGATATCCGGCCGGATATCCGGTTAACTTCGCCGGATATCCGGTATCCGGCTATCCGGCTAATCCACTATCCGAGCCCATCCCTATCATATATATATAATTATTAATATATATATATATATATAAGGTTATATAAGTTGTTATATATATATATATATATATATATATATATATATATATATATATATATATATATATATATATATAAATTATTAAATATATATATTATAAAGATAGCGTATATATATATATATGTTGTTATATATATATATATATAGTTATATATATATATATATACTATATAGCAGTAAAGGGAGGTGAGTATATGCTATACAGTATATATAAGATATGTTGTTTAATTATTAAATATATATATATATATATATATATATATATATATATAGTAGTTATATATATATATATATATATATATAAGAGTATATATATATATATATATATATATATATATATATATATCAGGTATGGTTCTATTTGGAAGCACAGGAGGCCGGCCCTCTAAAAATAGCAACTAATGTAATAAAATAATTCAAATTACTATTTATTACTATTAAAATAATGTTTAAAATGTTATACAAGAACGCTAATTTTATATTAAGATCATTTATTCTCTTGCGAAACATTATTTTCATAAGGATCATTGACTGGAGGAATTTCGATTTGGGCCTCCAAGAAAGCATAATTATAATGCTTTCAAAACCTGTTATCATGGCAACGTAAAAGAAACCTTATTCTTATTTTTGTCTATTTTGAGTGATTCTTTTTCCACAAAAAGCTCCCTCTCGAAACACGTGTCATAAAATAACCTCAATTTGGCAACTCTACTCACATGTTTTCTTGTCCCTTTGCAATAAATATGAAACAAAATAAAGAAAACTATTTTTTAAAAAAAAATTAAATAAAAACTTATTTAATATATATAGCAGTATATATATATATATATATATATATATATATGTGTAAAGATATGTTATTACTAGTTAAGCATATATATATATATATATATATAAGAGTATATATATATATATATATATATATATATATAGAGAGAGAGAGAGAGAGAGAGAGAGTTATACTAAAATTTACTATATTGAGACCGGATTGCCAAGGTGTAAGAAGCGAAGGAAAAAGGTTTTTGGATCACGCACAATGCAGGATTAAAAGGAGAGTAGTATTTGACTCTTGAAACCAAGGTGTAATTGCCGGACGGACAGGTATGGTAGAACTATAAGATGGTTAAAGAGAAACTTCCTCCGGTTTTAAATTATTGTAGGGTTGGTAACTCGTGGGTACGAGTTATCCTGGTCTGCTATTATTGTTGGTAACTCGTGGGTACGAGTTATCCTGGTCTGTTATTATTTTGCAACATTTTAATCAAGCAGGTTACGTGACAAGTTGGGGCAATTAACAAGTGAAAATTTTCAAGGTTTATGTGTTTAGATTTTCAAGTTTTATGTTTGAAAAATGTCGTCGTACTCATTGAGCGTGAGTACGTGATAACCTGGTTTATTTTTGTTCAAGATTTGAAATATGTATTTGTTTTGTCCTGGTTTTCATGTGATTTAGCTTTATGAAATTTAATTATTGATATGGATATTTATAAGATGTTTTTTAATATTATATTTTATTTAGTCTTTTTACTAATGGTGTTTACAGTCAAGAAAGGAAATTGTCATGTAATATAAAAATTACGAAAATCTTTATTGAGCAGCGGACAATAAGAAGAGAAAGAACTTTCACGAGTTAATATATATATATATATATATAATAAATAATATAAATGAGTATATATATATATATGATATGATGTATATATATATATGTATATGCAGGTATAAAAAGATATATATTTAGCTAATATATATATATATGATATACATATATATATATATATATACATATATATATAGTATATATATATAAGATATATATATTATATGATATATATATATATATATATATATATATATATAGAATATATATATATATATATATATATATAAGATAAAGATAGTTGTCGTATATATATGATAGTTATATAGTTGCTGGCACAAAGATATACTACATGCTGTATATATACAGCAGTTGTGGAATAAGAAAGGATATGCTGGCGCTACATATGTATGATAGAAGGCCAGCGCCTCCCATGTGCTCTCGGTTCACGATCGCCACCGATACATATAAAGGTGATATGTACATACATATGGTAGCAAAGAAGAAAGAAGAGCAGCAGCAGATACAGCTATATATGTTAAGAAAGAAGTAGGTATATAAGGGCTATGGAAGCTACATATATATATATATATAGGGTATATATTAAGAGCAGCATATATATATATATATATACATATAAGGTTATACAAGAAGTTAGTTATTTAAGAGGTTGACTCCAGGAGCGAAGATCAATAAAAATGTAAAATAATTTCAATAATTTTAGGGTAAATACATTAGTAAATGCTGAATTTTCAAATGTAATTTAATTAATATTAACAAAAAAAAGTAGAAAGAAATTGATATATACTTTTTGTGCCCACACCAAGGTTTATAAAAATGAGTAAGCTTACGGGCAATTTATTTCGATTTTAAATATGTATCAAAATGATGAATGTACGTGTCGGTTGTTGAGACGCTATGATAATAATAAATTGATATTTGATATTTTATATATATTTAATTTTTGATCCGGGGTGGCCTTCTGGCCCTCACCCTCTATTTCATTCTCCCACATCTCCTGCTGACGCAGGATAGAGGTCCGTGGTAGATTTTTTTAAAAATAAAAATAATCCCATAAATTATAATAAAAACCGAAAATAAAAGAATAAAAATAAAAGAACTTAGAAAAAAAATCAAATTTATATTAAAGTTAATAATAACTCTCTTAATGGTAATAATAATAATAATAATAATAATAATAATAATGATAATAATAATAATAATATTAATATTATATTGCTCGAGAGCAAAAAGCTGCCAAATACCGTTTTTACGCTTGAGAAAATGAGCCATATTTTCTTTATAATCCTTTTAGGTTCGAGCTGACGAGGACAGAGGGAGGGACGAAATCCCCCCGTCGTCCACCTAGAGGCGGAGAAACCCCGACTCTATCCATCGTTCTTGTTTACCCGTGGGTATTCGTCCGTTTTAAAAAAAATAAAATCTCAACATTTGGCACCTTTTATGTCCTCAGTCGGATTAAGTGGCATCTTCAAATTGCTCTAAAAAAAATTGTAATCTTTTCAAATTATTTATAACAATTTTAATTCTTTAAAAATTTTGTCTTTACCTAATGAAAATCGAAATTACCACGGCAAAATGTCTCCCGATTAATAAAATGATATTTATTTTCGTGTGCTGTTATAGTTTTGGTAGTTACATGCCTGAACTTCTTTCGATGTTTAATTTATAGTAGTGAGTATATGTTAAGGTGCTATATAAGTATATATATATATATATATATATATATATATATATATATATATATATATATATATATATATATATATATATATATATATATATATATATATATATATATATGTTATATACATATTACATATATATATTATTATTATATATGTAACTGTTTTATATATATGTATTATTAAAATATTATTGGTTATTATTATATTATTTTCGTTATTATAATCATTTTATCATCACCTATACAAATATTTATATAATATTATTGGTTATATATATATATATATATATATAAAGTTCCCCATTAAAATTTAAAAATATTATAATAAAATAAAATACTTAGATGATGCAAATTTGTGTAAATTAGTACCGAAATTTAATAAAGTTATTAAAGTATTTAATTATTAATCTTTGTTAAATACTTATTTTGTTGAGCTACACTTTTGCAGCACGTTTGTTAGGGTTCTAGTTTTGGTTTTATTTTTGTACAGTTGGTTTTTGGAGTATTTGAAACCAACATAATTTAATAAACGTGATAGTTAATACCAGGGCTGTGAAGTTGCTAAATGTTTTGCCCGGCTCCGGCTCCGGCTCCATCATTCTAAAATTAGCTGGCTCCAGCCGTCTCCGACTACAACATTTTAAAGTTGTTCTGCTCCGACTCCGGGGTCCGGCTTCATCTCTGTTATGGTTTCTCCATTTAAACAGTCATTAATTCTCTTAGATACAATATTCTAATGGTATATTCAAGGGAAACCTTTTTCCTCCGAAGAAGTTCTTTACCCTAAATTTAGAGGAGGGGTCCAGTTTTAGTTTCATTGTGTGGAATGATTCTGACCTCACCTAACTTCAACCTAAATACTACGGTCCTTTTCAGGTAGTATATAGAAAGGAGAAATTCTTCAAAAAAATGTCCGTCACGCACTGACGTCTTAAGCCCGCTTATTTTGAAGCGAATCCACCCGACACAAAGGTTTCTGATTATTTTCCACGAACTATTTCTGTTCCACTTCGACTCCTTCACGGCGCTCACCTACTTTGTGGTACCTCTCCACGGAGTCCATACTTTACTACCGGTTTCCTCTCCTATTAATGATCTATTAATAGTTAATAATAATAATAATAATAATATTATAAATTTATAGATAATATTAATAAATATTAAATAAAAATAATAATAATAATAATAATAATAATAATAATAATAATAATAATAATAATAATAATAATAATAATAATAATAATAATAATAATAATAATAATAATAATAAATAATGAATAATAATAATAATAATAATCAATAAGTAATAAATATAAGTAATAAATATAGTAATAATAGTAATAAATAAAATATTGAAAGGCTTACAAAAATTTCAACGAAAAAACAATATATCTAAACTAAATAAAAAAGAAGACGTTAATAATATATTTTCAAAGCTTTTCGCAGCATTTGTATAATTTAATCAGAGGTTTGGTCGCAAATTAAAAGAAAAATTCTCGAAAATTCGTTTTTTTTTTTTTTTTTTTTATCGAAATTTACCCCTATTATATAAAAACGAGTCAATCCATCTTAAAATATATTAGTGGATTCAGTCAGGATGTCATTTTTTTTTCACAATCCGCGGATGCGGATGCAGGATAATGCGGATGTTATGATTTTAACATCCGCGGTATGCCGGATGCGCTATATGGCGGATGTTTGACTATATATATATAATTATATATATATATATATAGAATATGTGATATTTTTATGTTATGTTAGAAAGTATGTATATATTCATTTATATATATATATATTATATAATATTATATAAGTATATATATATTAGTATATATATGTCAGGGCGCGGGTTTTATGGGGGAAGCACAGGAGGCCGGATTTCCTCTGAAAAAA
Organism: Trachelipus rathkii; assembly: GCA_015478945.1. Classification (NCBI taxonomy): domain Eukaryota; kingdom Metazoa; phylum Arthropoda; class Malacostraca; order Isopoda; family Trachelipodidae; genus Trachelipus; species Trachelipus rathkii. The sequence goes on from JABUQX010138560.1 coordinate 18,148, forward strand.
ATAAATAAGAGCAAACTATATGTAGATAAAATAATTCAATTTTACTATTATTAGCTATTGAATAATGGTTTAATAAATGTTATAACAAGGATTCGCTTAATTTTACATTATAATCGATTATTATTACTCGGTTGACGAAACATTATTTTTTCATAAGGATCATTGACTATAGGAATTTCGATTTGTGCCTTCAAGAAAGCATAAATTATAGATCTTTCAAAACATACTGGTTGTTCATGGCAAACGTAAAACAAGGAAACCTTATTCTTTATTTATTTGTCTAATTTTTGAGGGATTTTGTTTGGTGTTTTTTACCACAAAGCCCCCTCCTCCTTCGAATATGGCATAAAATTGCAATTTTTTTTAAGTTAATGTTTTGTAAGCAATATCTTTAAAGTTAAAAGGAAGTGTATACCATTTATTGTATGTAAGATGGAGATATGGTAAAGAGTGAACAAATGATAAGGTGGTAGATAGAAGGTTCCTAATGACCATATTTTAAAAGGGTGGAGGAGAAGTAAAATAAAATTGAGTAAACTTACTATTAGAAAATATGAAAGATTTGTGATAGTAAATTAAACCTTCATTATTTTCGAGAGTAAAAACAAGTAAATCAGAGAGAGAGAGAGAAGTGTAGATGCAATTTGGAAATCCTATAATTTTTGAAAACTCAAATATTTGTAATACTTTTTCTGGATTTTTCATATTCCATAAATTTACCTAGATTAATTAGTCTTCAGAGGCCTGGACACACATTTGTCAAGGGGTTGCAGCTTGTGAGAAGTATGTGAGGGAGATGATAAGTAATATAATACCATTTTCTGTGTAAACTTAGATAGCATTGATTAGATAATAGCAGAACATGATTTTAAACCTTTAATTTTTCGAATATATATATTTAGAGGGGCATCCACGATTGTTTACCCTATATTCTTAGTATTTCACACACGCGCTGTAGTTAAATTAAATAAAATATCAATTAAATCTTTTAAAAAAAATGTCACATTAGTCATACCTTTATAACAAAAACAGGGAAATCATAACATTTTTCGCTATCGAAAAATGCAGGACACGGGCCTTTGAGGCAGCAAAATTTTTCTTCTTTAAAGAAAAAGGACTTGTCTACGGAGAGAGCTTAAATTATAAATTATGTATTATCAAATCAGCGGCTAAAAAAAAAAAGAAATAAAAGCAGGTTATTTTTACAAGAATTTTATCTCAACGCTAGTAATGTCATTTATTTATTTATTTATTAAATATATATATTAACAAAATAATTTTATTTATAAAATATTTGAGTTATCCATTCCTAACAGGTTCCTCTTTGGCATACAATTGGGTCTTATAACAGTTAAACACTCTAATTTCTGTCAGTTCAAAATTCAGGATATTAGATTTTAAATATATGAAGTTATTTTTATAATCCGAAATGTTGCATTAAGAACAACAAATGTTTATTTTAATTTTTTTTTTCTCAAATTAAACGAAGTGTTTTTATTAATTTAGAGTTTCTTCATTTGCATCGGATTAACACTTGTATAAAAAAAATTAATTCACGGAATATGGTATTTATATCCGTTTTGAAATTTTTGCTTTATGTATTTGATGAGAGGTTTAAGAAAGCCGTTATACAAATAATTATTATTTACATTGATTAAAAATAGGGTGGTATTGCCAATGGCGAATTGATGCTCAAACTTTTTGTTTAAATTTTACATAATCTTTTTTTCATTTATACAATGTAATGTATTCTTTTAGATGACCCTATTTTCAAACATCAAAACAATAAGAGAATTTTATCATAAACTGTGCAAAATTTTTTAAGAATACGTTCGTTTCTAATAATTAACTCGTGCCTAAGCACGAAGTAGTGCCACTGAGTGTAGGGAGTCGCCTCTGATATTATATATATATATATATTATATATATGATATATAATATAAAATATATATATGATATATATATAAATATATATATATATATATATACAATTAAATTATAGTATATAATAGATTATATATATATATACAATAAATATATAAGTATATATATATATAGTATAGGTATACAATATATATATATATAAATTGAAGTGCCTCCCCATGTTTTCGGTTCAGCGAGGCCGCCACTTCTATGATATATATATAATATTATAGTATATATATACTATATATACTATTATAATATATATATATATATTAATATTAATATTGTTATATTTATTATTATATGAAAATAAATATATATCTAATTTATGATCATATATGATCGAATATATATCAATGTCTATAAATTATATAATATATATACTGTATAGCTTATAATATATATATTATAGATAAGTTAGTGAGCTGCAGATTTAATAATGTGCGGATGCCCCGTGGATGCGGATGCGGATGTGCGGATTTTACTTTTCAAACATCCGCGGATCGGATGTCTTGATTTTCAACACCGCGATGCCGGATCCGGTTTGGATATATTTAATTAAATATATTTAATATAAGGTATGTAAATGTATACAAATGTTTATAGATGATATAATATAAAAAGTATATATTTTTGAAATAAGATATATAATTTATAAGTAGTAACAGAGATCCATGTCCGGGTCGTGCTGACTGCTACCTGAACCAGGTCGATGAGGCACAATCGCTAATTCAGGTAAAAAATTGTTTTAAATTGCTTTTTTTAAGGGTTTTTTTTGTTTTTTTTTTTTTTTTTTTTTTTTTTTTTTTTTTTTTTTTTTTTTTTTTTTTTTTTTTTTTTTTTTTTTTTTTTTTTTAAATATTTTTAGATTTTATTTTATTTTTATTTTTTTTTTTTTTTATTTATTTTATTTATTATTTTTTTTTTTTTTTTTTTTTTGTTTTTTTAAAAAAACGCTCAATAATTGTTTTTTAATCCTTGCGTCAGATATTATTGTTTTAATATTGCGGTTTGTTAATCTTTGTCATAAATTTTTCAATTCGTCGGTTTTCCGTCGGGTGGAATTCGCAAATTCATCGATTCCAGCCAATCGTCACGCGGTTTTTTAAAACAAGTTTTGGCCAGCGGGTCCGTTCCGCATTCGTTAGCAAAAGAACCCAGACGCACAAAGAACCGCGTAAGTAGGAAAAGACCCCAATAAGCTAAGGTGTACCTTCATAAACGTTGTATAATTAATTTATTATTTTAAACTTGAAAACAACGAGAGTCAAGGGCAAGTATATATTCTGTTGCGAGTTCTTTCCCGGGTTATAAATCATGAAATATATAGCCAACCGAAAGGATACGAACGCGTCATACCCGACGCCGGTCAACTCTTATGTGCCCTTTAGAGTTCCCCGGACCAAAGCTGAGATCTGCTGGTAATGGATATTTTGAAATCAGGTCAATTTACCCGAGTCCGTGAATCTTCTCTATAATAATTATATAATAATAATAATATATAATAATAAATAATTATATATATATATTATATATATATATATTATATATATATAATATATATATATATATTATATATATATATATATATATATATATATATATATAGTAATATTAATAATATATATATATATATAAGAGAGAGAGGGAGAGAGAGAAGGAGAGAGGGAGAGGAGAAGAGAGAGTTTCGTCTTGCGGTACACACATTTCGAAAGTAGTTAAGACACTTTTTAAACTATTTGAGATATCGGTAAATTTTATTTGAATAATTTTTTTTAATATTGAGAATTTTAAATTATTTTTTAATTATTTTTATTTTGAATTACTTTTATTTTTTACGTATTTTTTATTATTTTTAATTTATTTTATTTTTTGTTATAACATTCTCTCATCCTGAAATCACAACGTGAAGCGTTTGCAGTTGAATGCGATTCGTAAAGCACCTTGGGAGACGTGCCGTGCTATTATTCCTCTTTAATTCGAATGTATTTCAATATTATTTGAATTAATTTTTATATTCATTTTAATTTGAATTATTTTAATTATTTTTAAATTACTTTAATATTTATTTGCGTAACGTAATTGAATCGAGGAAATCAAAGATGTTATTTTTTTTCCTGTAGCTGTTCCAGCGAGCTAACACCGTTTTTCTTTTTACTGTTTTCCAGTCCTTGCCCCCATCCG
>JABUQX010138561.1:0-10000 GCA_015478945.1 Trachelipus rathkii
GATGAAGACAAAAATAAATTTCAAATGGGGATAGCAATTTTTTAGAACTTTTGAGTAGTTTTATTTTTAATTTTGATGTAGCGGTGGTCGTACACTACATCAAAATTAAAAATGAACTGCTCAAAATTGCTACAAAATTGTCCTGAACGATGGCAAATTACTGACTTCCGAAACGTGACAAGATATATCTATCCAGAACAGTTTACTTAATTCCGACTTTCATATTAATAGTTTGTATGAAATAAAACAAAACTCATCACAATTTTCTTCCAACAAAATGTTCAGAGCATTGGTCCTGCTATTGTTATAAAAAACCAGATTTCCAAAGAATACAACTGTATATTATATATATATATATATAGCTATTATTATAATATATATTATATATATATAATATATATATATATATATATATATATCAATATCTATATATATATATATATATATATATATATATATATTTATATTTAATATATATTTATATATATATATATATATATATATGGGTTTATATTTCGTAACAGGAACCAGTTTTTGTAATATTAACAGTGCATTATGCCATGTAATATTTGAGCATTTTAAAATTAAACAATTTGTGTTGTTTCTTCAGACCCAGCAAAAATTCCTGAAGGTTCCCATTGATATCTATGGGAATCTTCAGGAATTTATTGGGAAATAATTCCTGAAGGTTCCCATGGATTCCTATAGGCTTCTATGGGAACCTTCAGAAATTTTTTGTTGGGAAAAATACCAAACCCAGACGTTCTTAAATTTTTTTGGCCACGACCCAAAGGCGAAACTAAGAGGGATGAGATCTCCCCAAAATTTAATGCAGGGGTCTTTTTGGTCCTTGATAAGTGGTCTATATATCGCTCTAATGATCGTGGGCCCCCCAACACTGCAGGGTCTGTGTAGCTGTTAGTTTCGCCACTGCCACGTGACCCAAAATCCACAGGACTAGCAAACTTTTCCACCCATTCCATTGGGTCTGCTTTGAAATTAAAAATGTTTATGTAATAATATTAATAAATGTAGTAATTAGTATTTATTACATTGTGTAATAATTAATAAATATAGTAATTATTAATTAGTTATTACACAATGCGTACCAAAATACTTTTCAATTTGCACACACTTTCATGTTTCATGTTAAACATTTTAAAATTTAAAAATAAATAACTAATTTTTACCGAGAAGAGAGAGAGAGAGAGAAGAGATGAAAATTACATGTTCATTCAGATTACTTCGTTCAATTTTATAAGATTTTTTAGAACAAATCAAAATTATATTTTTGTTGGAACTTCAATTGTGTTGAGCTTATTTATGAATTACTAGTTCTCATGTTGCAGTGAGATGTGAAGCTAGTCTCATGAAAGGACTAGTATCTTTAGCTTAATTCCTCATCTTTTGTAGTTTTTAAATTACTCTTTGTTGGATTTTTTTTTCTGAAGAAAAGTCAAATTGTTTCATTTTTGATTGAAGATTTTTAAATTGAAATTGAAAACATCATTAAACAATGTGGACAAGGTTCTCCCCTTGAGCAATTGCTATACGTCGGCCAATAAAGTATTGAGCAATAATATTACAGCAGACTACCAAACAAGTGCCACACTTAAATTTTTTTGTAATTATAGACAACAAAAATGTTTTGTCCTTTTGTTCTTTTGATTAAAGAGAAGGCAACCCAAATGGTTGAAACTGTGTATCCTATAATATAGTTGAGCTGCAATAATAACATATACTAACCTGGGGGAGTGTAGGAATAAAATTATAAAGTATTTATGGATACTTGGTATGCCTATGCACTATGTGAACAGTGGTTCAGAGAAGTAACCCGAACAGTTGGCTTGTTCCCTAGCAAAAAATTCTATAGGATCCCAATCCATTCCTATCTATAATTAAGATAGGAATCCTCGAATAGAAGTATCCTAACGGATTTTTTGTTGGGTTGGAATCAGGATGGCCCAGAGATATACCAACAAATGCCCTTATATTTTGGCATTGTAGTGTGGTGTAGTAACGAAAACTTAAAAACTCTGCACCAAAACATAGGAAAAGGAAAACGTGTATTATGAATGGTTCCAATAATATATACGGTTTCGATACTTTTGGTGGTTCCTACATCAAACAGATTTTATTGTATTTTATTTAATTTATTTTTTTTATCATTTTTTTATATTTTTTTTTTTTTTTATTTTTTTTTTTACGAGAAGCTATGAGTAAGGAGGGAAAAATTCCCGAAAAACTCGCTCTTACCCCTCTGCAGTTTTTTTTTTTTTTTTTTATTTTTTATTTGGTTTTGTTTTTGTTTTTTGTAAATACAAAGAAATTTGAATTATATAGAACTCTCTGCTAAGATAACCAATTTATAAGTAACACTGAAAATAATAATAATAATAATAATAATAATAATAATAATAATAATAATAATAATAATAATAATAATAATAATAATAATAATAATAATAATAATAGTGTTACAAAAAAAGATTTTTTTTCTTGTTTGTTCTGATTTTTTATTGTTTTTGTTTAACCAGTATTTTTATCAGATTTTCCAAATATAATTAAGTCTTGTCACTAGCATCGACGTTTTTGTGTTACGACGGCATGAAGTAATTATTGTCATCTCTTTTTTTTGGTGTTTACCGTTTACAAAAAAAAAAAAGTATTTCTTTCTTCCAATTTTTTTATTTGTTTTTTTATTCAGGTTTTTTGATATCCAAATATGTTTTTAGTTTTTCTTTAGCATCGACCGTTTTGTGTTACGACCGCAGGAAGTATTTATGGCATCTCTCCATTTTGTAGGCTGGTTAAATACTTCCTGCCATCCGTAACACAAAAACGTCGATGCTAGAGAAAAACTAAAAAACATATTGTGAATCTTGCCATAAAACTAGAATAAAAACAAAAAAAAAATCAGAAAGAACAAAAAAAATTTTTTTTTTTTTGTAACGGTAAAACCACCATACAAAATGAGATGCCAATAAATACTCCTGCTGTCGTAACACAAAAATGGTAAATGCTAGAGAAAAAAGTAAAAACATATTGGAATCTGCATAAAAACTAAATAAAAAACGTAATAAAGGAAAATGCAGAAGAAATTTATTATTAGCCATTTTATTTGGAAGACAAATAAAAGAATGAGATGCCAATAATTACTTCCGCCGTCGTAACACAAAAACGGGTGATTACGAGAAAAAACTAAAAAAACATATTTTTTGGAAAATTAAATAAGAAAAAACTGAATTAAAAAACAATAAAAAAATCGGAAGAAAGAATTTTTTTTTTTTGTAACGGTAACCACCCATACAAAATGGGATGCCAATAAATCCTTCCGTTGCCGTCGGAACACAAAAACAGTCGATGCCAGAGAAAAACTAAAAAACATATTTGGAATCTACATAAAAAAACAAAAATAATAATACATAATAATAATAATAAATAATAATTATAATAATAATAATAATAATAATAATAATAATAATAATAATAATAATAATAATAATAATAATAATAATAATAATAATAATAATAATAATAATAATAATAAGATTTATGGCAGTTAGACGAGAACAACATCAATTTAAATATTGGTACTTATTTCATGGGATTTTATATTTCATTGGGTTAAAATAATATAATAATAATAATAATTTATAGACCCATTCAGAAGCTTAAAAATAAAAAAAATTTTGTACACAATTTTACCCTTGAAACTGGGGTCGAGTCTTGTAATAAACATTATATTATAAATGTTGAGCAATCCATTATATTTTCCACATTAAGTATTTAATTGAGCAGTGTTTTCTTCCTATGATTACACATCTTATCTGGACAATCTACAGATGTTCGATGGACATGAAAACACATACATTTTGGAGTGAGATTATTAAAAAAAGAATGAGATTATCGAGATATGGGGAATGTAATCTCTTAAAGAATGATAACCAATCTCGACCAATAAAATCATTGATATACTTTTTATTATATTTTACTATTAGCTAGTTTTTATTGTGCTAGCAGCTAGCATATGGTTGTTAATATTGTGTTTAAAACAATTTTTCTTGCATTAGAATTACAGAAGTTTAAAACTGGTGGTTTATATTTTCATTAAGATTACACAAGCTTAAAACTGGTGGTTTATGTTTTCATTAAGATTACTCCTTTTGAAAACTGGTGACACATATTTAATTAGATTAATTAATACGGATGGTTCATGTTACATTAATATTACACATGTTGAAAGCTGATATTTCATATTTCATCAAGATTACACCAGTTTAAAACTGGTAACTTATGTTTCATTAAGATTTCACCAGTATAAAATGGTAGTTTATGTTTCATTAAGATTACACCAGTTTAAAACTGGTGATTCATGTTAATTCATTAAGATTATATCAGATTAAAACTGGTTGTTCATGATTCATTAAGATTACACCAATTTAAAACTGGTGATTCATGTTAATTCATTAAGATTATATATGCTTAAAACTGGTTATTCATGTTTTATTAAGATTACACCAGTTTAAAACTGGTGATTCATGTTTAATTCATTAAGATTATATCAGTTTAAAACTGGTGGTTCGTTTCATTAAGGTTACACCTATCAAAAACTGCCTTTGCTCTGCAGTCACAGTTACAGTAATATAAACAACATTTTTTAACATGAGAGGAATTACTTGAGCTGTTGAAGTAATTAGTAGTTGGAAAAGGCCTTTGGTAAGTAGTTACAACTCTTTCATCTCTCTCTGCTTGAGAATCTGGACACTGACACATAAAATAATGTGGAATATTCATGCGATTGGGTAATAAATAAGCTACCTCGTTTTCGATTTCACTGGCAACTGTTCCAAATTTTGGAAGGCGAGAAGTGTTTTGAGGAAACCCGTTACTTGATAGATGTAACTCGTCACCTACCATTGCGTCATCTAGTGGTAACTGTGGAAGTCTTTCGCAGGAGCAAAATTTAATTGGTCCATCCTGTAGAGTTTTTGTATCTTTGAATTTGTAAACTTTGTGCTGTAATATTGATTTATTTTCGTTATTTAAATTATTATCTGTTTTTATTTCTCTGTTATCCTTTGTTTTTCTCCTTCTCTTCCCTTTGTAATTTCTTAGGAAATTAAATTCGTAATTCAAAATTGGAGACGGTTTCTTTTTGCTGTTCGTTTCTTGCACTGTAAAACAGTAGACGTTTTTCGGTTTTGAGGGTTCCACGTCAGGACCTGTTAAATAATAATAATAATAATAATAACAATAATAATAATAATAATAATAATAATAATAATAATAATAATAATAATAATAATAATAATAACTACTAGACACGTGGTTTAATAAATTTCCTACCAAACCAATTTATTGGGAATAATCTTTCACTTCACAACTATAAACACTGACTAATTTATATACGGTACATTTGTTTTTCTTCTTTTCTTCAGTTGAGAGCACCGCTCACGGGCAGAGCCCTAATCAGAGAGGGGGTGTGCTCGATTTAACGTCTGAGTAGAACGAAGCGAAGCCTACGGAGAGAATAATTCACATTCTGCCCCCGACCATTTACGAACCTGGGTCTCCCGCTTAACTGGGCGAGTGCTCTTTCACCGAGCTACCGGGTGTTTTTTTATCGCTTTAAAATTCATTTTAATGGAGTTTTATTAATGCGTTATGATTGGCTAAAACGTACCACCGATCAGAAAAAGTATCGTCAGTCATACATATTAATCCATACTAATTCGTAAAATACGCAGGATCGCAACTACAATTTAAACATGAGTAATCTTAGGGTTGGCCGACTCACCAGATGCTGTCCGGTGCAGTGCGGTGCGCATTGATACAAAGAGCTGCTGGGCAGAAAATTTCGGTGCTCAGCTAACCAAAGGTAATCTCCCCCTAACTAACAGTGAGATTCAGTCTCAAACTTGGTGTGGTTAAAGGATTACCACAAAGATCTTAAAGGATTATCTCAAATATCTTAAAGGACTATCTCTGAGATCTTAAAGGATTATCTTAAAAATCTTAAAGGATTATCTCAAATACCTTAAAGCATTATCTCCATCTTAAAGGATTATCTCAAAAGATCTTAAAGGATTATCTCATAGATCTTATAGGATTATCTCAAAGATCTTAAAGGATTATCTCATAAGATCTTAAAGGATTATCTCAACAGAGATTATCTAAAAGATCTTATAGGATTATCTCAAAAGATCTTACAGGATTATCTTAAAGATCTTATAGGATTATCTCAAAAGATCTTAAAGGATTATCTCAAAAGAGATTATCTAAAATATCTTCTAGGATTATCTCAAAAGATCTTGCATGATTATCTCAAAGATCTTATAGGATTATCTTAATAGATCTTAAATTATTATCTCAAAGATCTTACCTCTTTCGACGTCCCTCTCTTCCTGTAAATCGAGATCGTCTGACGCTTCCGAATTGCTTTCTTTACTCAAATCGATGAAACCTACGTCAGATACTACATCAGGAGTTCCAATGTTTATTTCGTCATTACGACGGCTATAATAGAAAGAATTATTCTCAAGTTCGTCTCTGTCAGCGTTTGATAAAACCTGCAAAATAAATAAATAAAAATAAATTAATTAAATAAATAAAATTAAGAAAAAAAAAAAAAATGACTTAAAAAAATGAGATAGTCCTACAAAATCTCTCTCTCTCTCTCTTATATATATATATATATATATATATATATATATATATATATATATATATATATATATATATATATATATATATATATATATATATATATATATATATATATATATATATATATATATATATATATATATATATATATATATATATATATATATATATATATATATATATATATATATATATACTATATATATATATATATATATATATATATATATACATATATATATATACAATTTATGTAATATAATATATATATATGTATATAATAATATATATATATATATATATATATGTATATATGTATATATAATATAATAACATATATATATATATATCTTAATAACTGTAATATATATATATATATATGTAATATATATATATAGTAAGAGTATAGAGAGATAATAAGGACAGTGTCTGTTGTAATAACTTAATATAAGGTGAGAGATGCAACAGTTCGAAGGCAAGAGGTATTCAACTGGAGAGTCAGTGGGGCTGTGTGAGTGCATGTAACCACACCAGATATATGATGCGTACTCCATACAAGAGCGAACTCTCCCCCTCCCCCTATGCATAACTGGGGTTGAGTGAAGAAGTTCTGAAGACGAAACAAAGCACCTACCCTCTTTGAGGCATGGTTAGTGGAAGATGATGAAAAAAAGGTAATACCAGAAAATATCAATATAAGAAGAAGGTTTGAGTTATGTGTTTTCGAAGGTGATGTTATAGTTGTGTGGAACATTGTGACGAGTAGATTTATGAAGAAGAAACTGAGTTTTTGAGGTATTGAAAACTACCTCGTTTACTGCTGACCTTTAGTAACCCTTTTCCACCTTTAAAGGTGAAAATAGGGTTTATAAGCTACGTTGTTCGTACGTTCATTCCCTGACCCAGATGTTGCTTTAAATGCCAACGGTATGGTCATCCCCGAAAATACTGTAGGGGACCGCATGACATATGCCTAGTCTGTGGGGAAGAATTTCACATTCAATGTGAAAACACACTACACTGCATAAACTTTGGAGGATTCAAAAGTACCTTTTCCTTAAAATGCCCGTCTTATTTGTTTGAATAGGAGATTTTGGAGTTATGTCCCATACAAAAATTGAACAGGAGAGATGCCATATGCCAACTCAACAAAAATATCCTACAAAACAAAGGCATTCTAATGCTACAATTGCAGCAGCCCACATGCCTCCGTGTGTTAATGCACCAACACAACTCCATTCCATTAGAACTCATCTCCTAAATTCTAGCGAAATTCAAGCAGTTACTGCAACCTGCCCGCCTGCATTGCCTATACTGCCGACTTCTCAAATAGTCCAAAAGTATCCCTTGATCCAATCTCTGTTCAAAATGCCATCAACAACCCTACTCAGAGTACTAGTTTTCAACCAACTAACAATGAAACTAAGTTGGTTCATCCAATACAAAGCTTGAAGAGCATTTTCTGCCAAGATACTCTGTCCCATACCCTCTAAATGAGTTCGCCAAACTTACGTAAGAGGCTTGTGTCCATGTCTTCTAATATGTCTCCCACCATTACTCAATTTCCGGAAAAAGATGTTCCTAAACCCAAAGAAAAGATTATTCGCTAAAAGGCAAAACATCCGAATTACTAAAGCAAAACACACTGACCACCAGATCTAAAAAAGGCAACTCAGAAGAGATCTCGTCACGTCTATTCCTGAGGCAAAAGCAGCGACTTCAATAGATTGTATCCAAACAATCACAGCTATTGAACTACCCATCAACCAGCTCTCTGATAGCTTGCAGTAATTTTCCAGCTCTTCTGAATCCTCCTATAACACTTCTTACAAATTTCCTATCTCAGCACTCCGTAAAGGATTCTATGCCTTAGCGGATGAAAGGATCATAGTTCCCAAATAGAGCCTGATGTGACGACCCACACACTCTGTAATGCTTCTTGCGCTTCCGAGAGAGATGAATAGAAAACCATTCAACGCAAACACCACAAGCGCTCCAAGCGTTCTAAATCTGTTAGTGGCATGAAAGGGGACCAAGAGGTTGCCGAACTTTACTCAAATTGCCCAGTCTTCCAAAATCACAAACCTGATGTCTCACTGATAAAGTAACCCAATTGATCCAATATTGGATCCCAAAATCGCAACTCCAACTTCCTTACAAAAAAGTGATACCTTTCCGGTGTTACCTTCTTACATTGCCTCCATAGAAACATTCTCATATTCTTCACCCATTTTTTTCATCTGCATGCTTGTCAGACGTTGATATCGCTTCCATTCCTAAACCTGAGCATTTTGGTTGCTCTTCCAAAGACTTCATCTTATTTCAACTCAACTTACTTCGCATTCATGGCAAAGGCCCTCCACCAAATACCACTGAAAACTTCCCTAAAAACCTGTCAATACAACCCAAATCTCTTTTGTACGATTATTCATTACCACCAGGATTTGTTGCTCCTTCTCGTCGGGACCCACCTCTCAGCCTTTTCTCCCCATCTGAATCCACATCCAACATTTCCCCTAGCCGCATAAAGACAATTTTCTCAAAAAGCCATCCTCATAATATTTATAACAACATATAATGGCCACCTTCCTTAATGGAATTGTCATTGGCTATATAATTTTGAAGAACTTGCTCAACTAATAAACATATGCAACCCAAAGTGCATACGGTTGCAAGAAGATCTTAACTATGCTTATCGTGACCTCTAATCGTCGGAATATAAATCGCATATATATATATATATATATATATATATATATATATATATATATATATATATATATATATATATATTTTTTTTTTTTTTTTATACTATATATATGTATATGTATATATATACTCTGCTCTGCTGCTATATATATATGCTACGTTTCGGTTTAGGACACAATATGTTCAGGTTATAGGTTTTGTTAAGTATACACAGCACGGCACCGCTTTTTTTCGTCATCATGTATGGTTAGGAAAAATATTTAAATAAAAAACAAATATCGGAAAAAAATTGATTTTTCGTCATAGCTCAATAATTACCAAAAAAATGTTTAGTTTTATCCCGACACTCTAGCTTACCTGTAATAAAAATTTGACGACGGCTATAAAAGAGGGTCTCGATTCAGGGTCGTACTGCCAACATCTCGACATGATTTTCAAAAATGGTGGCAGTGTTGTCTCTGGTGGAGACAGAGTCGCTCTTTTCTTTATGACGACAAAGGATACTCCTTCGGTAGACAAATCCTGAAAGTAAAATATCTAAATTAACGATGCATTGATACTTACATTTCATTATCAATACAATTATGGGGTTTCGGTACTAGGTGGCATTACACCTACAGGA
>JABUQX010138562.1:0-15000 GCA_015478945.1 Trachelipus rathkii
GATTATTTCCGGTCAATTACTTATATACGTTTGCCTATTTTTCCCCTATCTGATTGCGGAACTACTTAGCGACGTCTTCTTTACGAAAATGTGTAAACCAAAATAATGATTAGTTTGATTCGAATATTTTATTCAATAAAATCGGCCATTAAGTCTAATTTTCACACAAATCGATATAATCCATTCACAGATTAGTTCTGACATCAATTTTTTGTAATATAATACCATTTGTTCCCATTGTCGATTCCTTCAATTATAATGAGAGCGAGCTCATTCACAACAGCTGATTTTTCAAATTGTTTTGCAAAACAAAGTAAACTTCGCAAGAAATTGTTCGTTTTTTGCAACGAAATTATCCAGGCATTAGTACAGGCAATCAGGAGTTCCAAAGAAGTCTTATGGATAAGTTAGCTGTGGGTTTAAGCCTGTTTTTTATATAAGCTTCCAATTTTTAAGAGAGTTTTCGTTTCACCTTTAGAGCATTTTTGTAACGAAATAGAGATTTTGTTGCAGAGATATACAGTGGCTTTGAGTGCATAGATGATCTCTGAAGCTACATTCTCTGGTGGAGAAAGTGGGCGAGAAATTAGTTCGATAAGCGAATGTTCCCATATGTGTCACGTGTATGAATGGCTCGCATTCCCTTTTAGTTGTTTAGGTAGTGATTGACTCTCTATCATAGTTCGATTTGTTTACAGTCATGCAAATTCTATTTTCATTTTGTACACACCGATGTGTGTTCTTCCTCAATATCATTTGAGGGATGCTTTTTTATCCCTTAAAGAACTGCCATTGCAGTTTTGTAAATGAAAAAGCATATAAGAAAACTTACATGGCTGTCAAAGACTATTGTCTGTTTAAGATTTATTTCTAATCTGAAAGTGTAGAGCATTGAGGGAAAAGCGGGGGTGCCAATTATGCCAACGGGAAGAGCGGAGCATAAACAGCAGAAGTTTAGGAACATCAATAATGCAGTGAGTTTTAGTGGGCGATTATGTGTTTCGAAAAAGTGTAACAAGTTGACTTCAAAACGTATGGAGGAATCATTAAGGCTAAAATACGAAATTTACAGAAGGAAAGGGTTGATTCTTCATTTAGAAAACTTCCATCAGCACATTAATTACAATAGGCCTTGTGATATGGTGGACCGCTTAGTACTGATATTCGTTTATGATCAACGTAAGGGAGATAGAAACAGTAAATTAGTCCAAGTAAAGTAATATGGTAGGGATTCTTTTGAGTCGGGTATATTCAATAGAGTAGGGCAAGGCCACTAATACTTAACTTGTGAACTTTTAATTTCTTTAATATATCAAAGCCTATTACTATGGTTTAAGTAATTACTATTAAACTAATTCAGAATTATATGTTTTTAGATTTGATTCCTTTGCTTATTTAATTTAGACCCGTTATTCCGTTTTTTGTCATGCTCATTTGTTACGGGCTCAATTAGACTGCTTCACATACGTTTTTAGGTAGTAATTCTCCTTGTTTTTATGGGCTTAACCTGTCTAGGGAAATCAGGAAGCGTTTTAAATAATTCTGGAAAGTCAGTGCAAGAATCCACATACAAACCCGCGCCGCTTTCCTCTTTGCAGACATATGGAGAGAATGATGCCTCAATTGCCCAACGTTACACTTATTTTTGTGATTAGGCTATTTTTTCTATATACTAAGTATATTTGTGGAATGAGAGTATGTATTTGGACAAGTTGAAGTGAAAAAAGTGATGGGCGGGAAGAATCCCATATCATCTACTTCTACTCTGTTTTTTTCTTAAGTTTGGTTCACTATTACCTACTATTCTTCCAATTCTGTCCTCCGTAAAGGTGGTTCCAAGTTCATCCTTCGATCCCTGAAGGTGATTGGTATTAAACTTGCCAGTGAGGTGATGTATTTTTTTGACCCTTGAATATGAGATCTTATTGACTGTAATCTGTTTATATCTTGTCTTTTTCTCACTTCTGGGTTGTTATTTTATACTTTTTTTATTTAATTTTTTTTTTATTATTTATTTTATTTATTTTGTTTAATTATAGCTTAACTTTTTTTTTGTTTAGGTTCACGAATGATTTTGGATTTTTGAGCAGTTGACAGCCGAAAATCTCTATACGTCCTACATACCATTAGCAAAATGATTCTGTTCAGACCAAAGATGTTTATTCTAAAATGCAAACTGCTTTTTTTAAAATGCTTTCTTAGAATGTGATCATTTTTACGAAAGTTCACAATGTCAAGACCACTTGGTCCTTCTCTGGTTCAGCTCTGAAGATTACATTCTCGATAATGTGAGGAAGCTGCCGCATAGGAGAATATGATAAACATCTCAGAAAAAGAAATATTAATTCAATACAATCAATAAACTGTGAAGATGTCAATGAGCCCATTAGATGGGTGTTCAAAACAAAGCTTTGACAGATAGAGAAGACGGCTATACAAGAAATTTTTGAGATGCTTTGAAGAAGAAAAAGCCTTTAATCCAACAGTAACATGAATTCTCCGCGCGTTGATAAAAGAAGCTTTTGTGATCATAGTGGGATGACTGTTAAATTAGCTGAGTTCTTCAAACTAGTCTATCATTAATAAGCCTTTAAATTTTTATTTTCGTTTTGTTTACTAATAATCTTTTACTGATGTCTACTATTATGAAAAAAAGTCGCTGTTTGTAGATCGGCTTATGGGAAGTATATTTAAACGATGGAAAGTTAACTTTAAAGTGGCATCAAAAAACATAAAATTACGTTTCTTTAATATAAATACTCATGCCACGAATAAGGATGAATAGAGACATGAAGAAGTGGATTATTAAAATAAAAAAAGTCCCTATTACTCCTTCAATTAATAATCCCTAAGTGTTAGTGGTTATACCTGAGTTGTCCTAAATTAAGGCTGACAATCATTAATAAGAGGCCTACAGATTAACTGGATGTTACATATTACAAGAGAAAGTTACCACAGACACACACTATAATAGTTGTTGCCATACTTCTGCGCCAAGTGAAGACAATGATGATTCTTCAATTGGTGGACCACTGAAAATTAGTTTTTATGAAATTTGAGAAAACGTACGCAATAAAATCACCCATTTTTAGGTAGGCATATTAGAAGATGAACAAAAAGAAATATTCTGACAAGAGTGATGAATATTTAGAACAGGAGGGTGTATTTATGAAGCCACAGAAATAGGTTATCCCTGAAATAGAGAACTGCTAATGTTCTGTCATTTAACCTTAGCGCTTATCTCACGAATGAAGTTTAGTTAATATCATTTACACCTTACGAAACTTTTTAACTTTTCATTTAATTAATTTTTTAGATATGGGATGGGTGTATATTGTCCGCTATAGGGCAGAAAATAGTTATTCACGATTTTTTTTGGTTGTTTTATCTACTAGGGATTAGTATGTATAGTACTCGGAACAGATGAATTTCCTTGACGGGGTCGTTGAAGCATTCATGAATATTATTTGAAATAGTAGATGGATTTTCATGTAGATGAAAAAATGATACTCCGGTTTTTTGCATTCACACTCCCGGCATTTTGTGAGATAGTGTTTTGTGTTAACGTACAGATTTTCATAAAAATTAATAGTCGTTGACTTAATCCGCAGAACCTCTATTATATTGTGATTGTCGTGCTTTAAGGGTTTTTTACTTTTGTTGTTTTTCGTCAAATTGGTAAATTCAGCTGTTTCTTGTTGATGGAGCTACGATGTGTTTTGGGAATGAATTAGCATAAAATTATACATAAAAAAATAATAAATGTATTACAAAATAATGGATCAATTTATATAGCTCAATATAATATTTAAATTCCAAATTTTAGTGATTTGGTAGAGATTTTAAAGCTGATATTTATTGATGTTACATTCACACAAATTTAATATGACACCAAGCCGCCATCTTGTTTGTCTTACTAATTTTTTCGTAAAGTCGAGCTTTAATTGGAAGAAATCGTGCTGAAGATATTAAATCTGAATTTAGTGAAAATATCCTTAACAAATTTTGGTGAGCATTATTCTTTGCGATTTGTCGGTTAAGTTTTGACTTAAATAAGCGACTAACGTCAAACTCGAGCATTTCTTTTACGTTTCGTTTAAGAACAGAATAATACAAAGAAAATGGCTATATAATATATTAATTAATATATATAATATATTATATTATTATCATATAATAATTATATTAATATATATATTCTATATATATATATTATAATAGATATATATATATTAATATAATATATAGTATATAATTTTATTAATATTATTATATAAT
Organism: Trachelipus rathkii; assembly: GCA_015478945.1. NCBI lineage: Eukaryota > Metazoa > Arthropoda > Malacostraca > Isopoda > Trachelipodidae > Trachelipus > Trachelipus rathkii. The sequence continues at coordinate 4,279 of JABUQX010138562.1, forward strand.
TATTATTTTAAAAATTTTATTTATTTTTATAATAAAACGTGATGAATACTAATGGCGCGAGCTGGCTTTCTGGATCATGCGACGAACTAATTCCAGAAGTTAAATGTAGTTTCATTAATCATGGTACGAAATGCAGCTCCTTCTTTATATTAATATATATTATTAAGTTTAGTAATATATATATATATTATCATTTATTTTTATAAATATATTATATATTTATAATTTATAATTATATATTATATATATTATTATATAAATATATATAATATATAATATATATATTATTATTATATATTATAATACTTATACATATATTATATATATATATTAAAATACCAGTAATATATATTATATATATAATAATATTATGAATATATTAATAATATATATATAATAATATATATAATTATATATATTTATATTATAAGTATCCAATATATTTAGGTAAACGATATATTATAAAGTAGTAAAATAGAATAACATAAAATAATATTTTAGATAATATTAGTAATTAAGGGACATAAACAAGATAGATTTAAAAAAATATTTCATCCTGCTGACGGCCAGAGAAAGATAAAAATTCTGGAACCCAGTTTTAGATCATCCGGTATCGGCTAGTCAGAGAAAAATTGTGAGCTACTTGTATCGGGTTATCGGGTAATTCGGGACTTGAAAAATTTTGCAGCAGTTTGAATAACTAATTATATATAATAATATATATATATTATATGTATATATAATATGAATGAGATCCTTATATAAGGATATTTATATTATAATTAGTTTTTAATAACATATACTATACCATTTTGCACAATACTAATTCTCTTTTCGTAAAGTATGGTATAAATATATAGTACATATTAGTATAATATATATATATAATATATACGTATTGTGAATTATTATATATATTTATCACTATTCATATAATACTATACATAGGCACTAATAATACAATATTATATATATACATAGGTATATATACTATCATATATATATATATAATATATATATATATAATATATAAAGTGGAAGGACAAAATATAAATTATCTAAGAAAAAATGGGGAGTAAATTTATATACACATTCACTAAACTCACTTACCATAAATTGTTTAAATTTTAATCCCGGTCCATGAGAGTTGAGCGGGAGGAAATCCGAGATAAGTAACACTAGTTTTTGTCATTTTTCGATGTATGTAAAGGAGGGCAAGTGCCAGTAGTCTTTCATCTCCAATAGTATTTTCTCAAGTAAGCTTTCAGAAGTCTTATAGTAAGAAAAGCCTTCTTCTACTGAAGCATTAAACATGGGTAAATGCCAGTATTTGCACAAGTATTATGGAAATACTTTGGAACATTTTACTTCGCAACAAGGGAAACTATAACCGTCTTATATGCTGGTTTTTGGACAATCCTGTGCTGGTGAATGCCTGCATTCTCAACTTCATAAATCACCATTCTGCTTGGTTACTAAATCTATCCATTTAGGTTACTTTCGATTTATTACTCTTTTCTGCGTAGATAAATGTTACAGCAATCTTCTAAGATCTTCTCATATGGCACATTAATCACATGTTCCGGTATGACAAATTGGCAAGAAGCAAATAATTTCTTTATCAGGTTTAAAACCTCTCTTCCTAACCTTAATGTTAACAAGTCATTTCCAAAACATGCAATATATAAAATGAATGTAGCAATAATAAGTTTGCGGGTCGGAAGTAGGTAAAAATGTTGGGTCTGTATTTATTGGAATCTTGTAATAATTCTTGGATCACCGAATACTTTCTATTATACACACGCTCTGATACGGTTATCTTAAGGATCAATTGTTCAAAACTACGTGCTGAAATTCTAATGTTGCCAATTTTTCTCTGATGGCTTCAAGTTTATTTTTTAACTAAAGAACTTACGAGTTTGTAGCCTGACATGTTCTTTTTGGAATTTTAATAAAATTAATTTAATCACTGCACTTTTATATTATAAATAGATATGATACTTAAAATTTTTTAGTGTCTAGATAATTTCGGGGGGGGCCATAGGCCCCCCTGGCCCCCCCATGGATACGCCACTGATAGGTACTTATAGTATATAAATAATATAAATACTGTATATATTATATAAATATATATATAGGGTATACACCTATACTATAGATATTATATATAGGTATACCGTGGAATATTTTTATTAACTTATAATTACCTGGTTTCTACTACTTATATACAGGATATAATTTATATATCTAGGTTCTACATTCTGGAAATAATAGGTATACATTTTCACCTTAGTAAGGAACAGAATTTTAAGAAATTATGATTATTATTATTACTTTATTATTATCTATTTATTTACTTATTATTATAATTATCTATTACATCATTGTTAACCCTCATTATTGTTTCATCCTTATTTTATTCCATTTAATTAGTTTAGCGTGTGCATAGGTCTTTCCTTTCGGCACGTATTTTTTTTAAGAATACTTAAACATTGCAAATTGAAAATCATTAATATGAGGGTCAGGGATATTGAATTTTTTTTCTTTTTTCTTTTTTTTAATAAAACTCCTACAGAAATTTATAGTTGTCCTCACTCTGTTCCCTCTGCAATTCGTTTGCAGCTTGTCGTCGAATGAGCCACAGTAAATCATTAAAAAAAATAAATCTTTTTATTTTAATTCATCCCCCTCACCATAGCTTTTACAAAATTTTTAATTTTTTTCCTTTATCTTTCGTATTGTAGATTTTAAAATTTTGTTAAAGTAACATAAATAATTTTAATATAAAAAAAAAGTAAAAGGTAACATTTGAAGGTCTATTTTTGCTTCATTATAAGAACTATAAAATATAAATATACAATATGCCTTCTAATTTGAATCCAATACTCAATAGGTAATAAAGGCGCTAAAAAAAAATAAAGGTATATTAACTTATCAAACTGAGTGTATTCAGTTAGGTGGAAAAAGATACTAGGCCAAAGATTGACTCACATCTGGAATGAATCCAGTCTATTCTTAATCTCGCCCAATAGATTCTCCCAGCAAAATATCTTCTGGTAAATCCAAATCTTTTGTTTAGCTAACTTCCATTGTGATCTCATCATCTTAAGACTTTTGCTCAATTTTTGGTAGAAATTGAAAGCTGTATTGCACCTTCGCTTCAGTGTAAGTACAGATGGAGGATAAGAGTGCGTTTTTAATGCTAATGGATTGGTAGACAAATCTTCTCTTAAGAATTTCAAATAAAAGCTATTATGAATCAAAAAAAAAAATTAGTTTTGTTTTTTTCAGCTGTTAGGTTTTAGGGACAGTATTAATGATGTAATTATTTGTTTTGCAGATAACCTGTAATTGGCAGATTTATCAAGCCTAGTTATTTCATGCTCTGAGAAATTTACAACGAGAGTAACAAATGGGCTTTTAGTTTCTTCTTCTTGAAGTTATTTATTCTTTCCCTTTTTCTATCTTCGAACTTTTTTTATCTTAAATTCTTTACTCTCTTCTGATGTGATTCTCTATTTATTATTTTTACGGCATTATATTGTTCGAATCTAAAGGAGCAGATTTTTGAAGGCTTTACATGAAAACTTTTTAGAGGATCATTAATCTGGTCTCTTTAATGGTCCTTTTTTAAAGTTATTACGCAATCACAGAAGCATATTATATTGGGTTAAATGGAAGTTTTCGACAAACCAGAAATTTAACTGGTCTTGACGAGAATAGAAAATTCTTCTTGACGCGACAACTCTATTACATTTATTCATCTTCATTAGTGACGCACTGGATTGGGATTCAGAACTCTGGGCCATGTCCTTGGATCAGCCTCTTTTTACAACCTGCATTCAGTCCCACTCGAGGAATGGGAGGACTCTTTATAATCCCGGACTCTCCAGGTGGGGCCACTTATTATGTGGTTTAGCTACCCTTATTAATAATTAATTTTAATTATCAAAATTTAAATTAATATATTTTACTTTCAACAGTTAAATTATACAATAAAAATAAATTTGCTTATACTAGCATGTTATTTTTACCTCGAAGCACAATTTAAAAACATAACAAATTAATGGAAAAAACACTCTAAACAAAGCCATAAACTATATTATTGTCCTTCCTTCCAAAGATCCCAGAGAAACTTTTGACGGATAATGGAAGAGAATACTAAAATAACCTCAATATTAATAATTTAATTGAAAATGTGTTATAAAATAGAGGCATACGCTGAAAATCGCAAAAGCTGCTACAATATATATATATATATTCTTCATATTACTACGGTATTAATAATATCTATATCATATAGGGTATATATATATACCTATATATATATATATATTATATATATTATAGCCTATTATAGATAAACTATATATATTAAGATATTACAATATAATATATAAACCACACTCACAGGCAGAGCGCCATTTCCAAGGAAGGTGGCAGAAATAATAAATAATGATGGGAAACCACAACCCAAGTCCCAACAGCCATACGCAAATCTTCTGAGGTAATCCCCCAGAAGGATGAACTTAAAGATTAGAAGTATTTTAGACTTACTTTCAAGATGAAGCACAGAGATTTCCGCAGAACGAGAGGTGGCTGGATTCTGGAAGAGCAACCGACAGCTTACAAACAGGGGACTACCTAAATATTTGTAAGGGCACAGACTAACTCATACGAGAAACGAAAAGGAATGCGTCTTTCCGTGCAATGAGAGGTGACGCAATGGTGGTGGCTGAATCCGAGAGGTTTGTCATGGAGACTCCCTCGAGCCGGTAAATGCACATTCGGTAGTCACCGCGGGATGTAATAGGTAGTGCAAGTTCACAGAAGGGAGGACCACATTTACAACGTGAGATAGCCTGGCTTTCAGACCACCCATTTAAAAGAAAATGGGCAAAACCAGAGTCCCCCATAAGGTGGGTGTGAAACACATAACGTATCCATGACGGAAAAAGGCAGAATAAAGGTGCGTAATAATTGGGGTAAAATGGTTCAGGGCGGAAAGAAAATTCCTGCAACCCAACAAACGAGAAATAGGTCTTCTAAAGCAATTTTTATTCTGAGGCTGGAACCAAGTTTAAACGGCAAACGCAATGGTAATTTGCGACACTGCGGAGGTTATCAACTAGATAAGTTATATGTATAGTTTCAGAAACCAAAGGATACATGTTAATGGTTGTCCTAGTAAGTTAAGTAGTATTATAACAGATGAGAGATTTTTGAAAGAATGTTGAGTTTTTAAAAGAATTAGAAAACTTACTTTCCCAGAAGGAGGCGTGAGGCAATCAATCCCGGAACATGGAATGGTGAATATCACACCATCGGACCAAGTTACACTATCCAGATGCTCAAGTAATAGTTAAGTCATTGAAGCTCAGTTTTAAAGAAGTAAACTCAAGATAGAGGGGATTTTATTTGTATAATCTAGTGTGAAGAACCCTTGTTGAAGTCTGTTGAGTATAGATGGTGGAATGGAGGTCTATGTGGCAAATTTAGAACAGTAATTGCAAGGAGTTACACATAGTATGCATGCACAATTTACATGAATTAGGAAGGGATAGAGGTCACATTGGGCACACTACAGCAAATGGCAGGATGATATGGGGAGCCAGGGAATCTGAGCAGGAATAGTATACATAATTGTGAAAACCAAAAGAGAAGGAGGAACATCAAATTTAGGAAGGCGCAGCTTAAGTTAGAAGTAGTGATGGCCATTACGCCATTACACTCTATCCACTTCAAAGTTTAGGTTTCAAAATTTTAATGTTCAAACCACTATTTCACCACTAACAGTACAATCCCCATGTGTTTCCATCACAAGGCATGTTTAGACCATAAAATCAATGAATAGAAATGCGGTGGAGCCATTTGGCGAGCTACATAAAGCAAATTAGAAAAGAGCAATGAGATTCTAAAAGATACAAGATATGAGAGTTATGAAAATGTTTCAAAAGATTTTGGACATAGATACTACAGGTGTTAGCAGCTATAGGTCTGACATAGTCCGCGATAGGATCATCAGAGTGGTGTATCCCTCTTCGGGATCTGGTTGAACATATGCATGGCATCCCAACACCTGAGGGAAAGTGTTTTAGTGAATTAAAGTTTTTTTTAGAGTAAAGTCGATTATGGGTGTCTGCGGGTATGCCAATCCAGGCCACTATCAGAATGAATTCGGGATTTACAGATCTTAACACGGATCTCATAGATTGCCCCATATGTGTAATCTATCATGCTGAGAATAATGTGTACTTCCTGAGAGCGAACGAAGGAGTAAGCGAGGAGAGGTCAGCTAGAAATTCTGGGATTCAAGAGGGTAGAGGATTGACGATGAATTAAAGGGAGGCCAATTAGAGATTTAGCTCTTTCAGAGAGTACAATCCATGCAGAGAGATCAGAAAAGATGGCGAGAGCTTTTACTATAGGTTTGGGGTTTATTTGAGATTATATTGATTTTTGCTGCAAGAGGGTCCAGTAATTTTTTATAAGATCTTAGGTACAGATCTGAGAAGTCCAGTTTGCAACGTTCCTTTTGGGGAAATTGCACAGATTCTGAGTAGAACTAGAATATTTTGCAAGATAGAGTGATAGGAGAATACGAGTTTTTCCATGCCCCGATAGGAATTGTCTCTATCCTGAAGAGCACAATGAAATTCCAGGTTCCCCATTGTAATAGGATTTTTGAGAAAGAAAAAGGGGGAAATATTTTATTAGAGATGAAAGAACCCATGCCCATTTACCTTGGAGATCACGGCCCTTACTTTTTCAGGATTTACCAAATAGTAGGTAACAAGAAGCACCGAATGCCCCCACATTATCCGATTAAAAGTGCCAGAAAGTACTTTTAGAGAATTACAGGAATTTGTGGAGTCCAATTTTTAATTATGAGCTCTTATACTATGGTTAGAGTTACTGGTAGCAGGGAAAATTGTGTATTTGTAGCAGGGCTTTGGGAGCCAGAAAATTTTTTTTACAGCTCCTTCATTATTAAGGCTGCATAGCGGGGTGGGTGGGGGTTGTCAAGCATTTTTTAAAAAAAGGTTAGTTCGGGTTCTCCGAGCTCCTAATATGTGGGTTACATTGGAGGTGTAACTTCTCTCAGTCATCAATCGGAAACCAGTCAAGGTATTACATCCTTTGGCCGCGCGGCTATCGAGCGCGCAGAGCATAGTTTCATTCCCAGCCAAAATTGGTTGCATTTTCTATTTTTTTAAATATTATAAGTTCATAACTGAAAGCAATGAAGTATCAATAATCTTTAATCATGCTTATAATTTTCCAGTACAAACCATAAAATCTTAGTCAAGAACAAGGTTAAAGAGGACTTAAACATAAGCGGTAGTCCGCCAAAGGGTGCCTATTTGTTGCGGCGTCCCGAGCGCCGTTGCCGGTCCTTCAAATTGTGGTGGAGGGTGTTCACTCTCACTCTCTCTCAAAAGAGTCCAATCTTCACTCCTTAGTCCGAACCCATATCAGCTAATAAATTTTGTCAATTAACTACAACGAATCGCCAAATAAAAATCTTGCATCAACATTGCGACACAGAAATAAGTTCGGATTTTTTTTTTTTCCTTTCCTTTAAATAACAAACGCTAGACTGCTGACCATTTCCCTTCCTCTATGACTCTTGATACTCCCGCTCTTCCTCTTCAGCAATTTGATGAATCTTTCGCTGCGGCGCTGAACCATCTATGATCACAACACGTCATTCGATAAAACGCTTTCTTACTCTCCTCCCGAACTATGATTGCGAAACATTTTTTGACCAACCCTCTCGAGCATGCCCGAGGACAGTGGCTACGACGAGGCGATACCCTCGGATTTCCGGGGCATGATCGCGGGTCGGACTCCCCGTCGCCTTCGCCGGAGATCGCTTATGACCGTCGATGAGTCTCCGCTATGAGCTCGGCGTATTCCGATGAACTCCTTCGGGGTTCAATCCCCCCTTTCGCGCCGATCGGCGGGCTTGGTGGGTCCTCTTCGAAAAATGACCGACTCTGTCTACCTTGATTTTTCTTACGCTTACGATTACCCTTAAACGTAAGGGTTGTTTTAGTCATGAGACGGGGGTAAATCCCTTGTTTTCAGTCTCCACTGAGAAAGCTATGAACGATTACCATTAGACGGGGAGTCAGGAGACGGGGGCGGACCCCCTGTCTTCAGTCTCGACCGTGAGAACCGTAGAGGTAGAACATTTTCCCTTTTGAAAATCCCTCGTCACCCATTCGGTTTCTTGTGTCGGATGGCGTGACGTGGAGGGCAACACGCCTGGTCTTCCCTCCCCGGGGTGAATGCAAGCCTCGTTGCGGAGCGGGTGGCCGTAGTTAGTTGATTTCACCTTTCCCTTCTATTCACGAAGACAGAGCGGAGAAAACGAAGCGCCCACCTGACCACTCGGTTCGGTTGCGCAGAGGGGGGAGGGGCTCCGGGGGTGGGAACGGGGTATCCGGGTTGCATGCGAACTTGTCGACGATATTAAGCGGTCTCCCTAGAAGTTGCGGGGTCCCGGGTCGTGACTCATTGCGTTCGGGAATCCAGGGTTCAGTCGAGTCGTCCACACTTCTCGGTCCTTTCGACATGGGGGCCAAGTCACACACTCCTTATTTCCGTTTCCCTCTCGCTTCTGACCTATTCATCTATGACCATCTCGGGTGCGACGTCGGGGCGGGTTTCTCTGTGGGGGGAGTTTAATGTGGCTGCAAAACATAGCCACCAAATGAATGTTTTTAAATTTATGTGAAGAACAAGAAAGACCTTTTCGGACCAACATTGACAGTTGATATATGGCGGTCATTAGAAAGAAAGCCAAGTATGATCATTGATTAAAAACAGATGTCTGAAAGAGAAGTATGGCTGAGAAAATAAACAATAGAATTCCTGGGAAAACTAAAGAAAGGGGGTGGTCCGATTCCCACGTATCAAGAGCGCTGATTGGTTCGTCCATAAATAATAAAGGAGGACTAGAAGCCTTTTGTTTTAAGCTGATTGGCTTATACGGTACCTCCCCTCGTATGCCTACGGTCATTCTACAAAGTGGGGCGTGGCTTAATCCTGAGCGCGGATTGGTCACTTCAAAAGTACAGCGCGTTCTCTCTTTTTATTGGCAGGGCAATGCGCGTGGGTGGAGCTTAAACGTGCCAAAAAATTATCGAAAATAGAAACGAGTTAGTGTTGGAGCAACCTTACGACGAGAAGGCTGTCGTGATTTTTGAGTGATTTTCGGCTATTTTTTATGCTTTGTTTAGATAAATGAAAAAGGCCTTTATAATTAGATGTTTAAGTTTGGTTCGATACGTGTGCTCATAGTTGTTTTTTGTTGTATTTTTTTGTGTAAAATATGTTAAAAAAGTTCCCCTTTTTTTTTGTGTTTGACGTCTAATCTTTGGATTTTGTGCGATGATGAAGAAGTTTTGTTTTTAACAAATTAGTTTGATTTCGGGTTCCCGAATCTGTGATCCTATTTGGATTTCTTGTATTGTTTTTTTTTGTGTAAATATGTCGAAAACCTTTTTTTGTTGTTGTGTTTTGTGCCTATTTTGGACTTTGTGTTATTTTTAGATAAAAAAGAAAAGGGTGATCTTGAATATAGGATTAATTCTGTGACTATGTACAGTGAAGTGAACTTTGTAATACTTGGTGGAAGTCGTTTTAGTTAATGATGACCCCTCCCCCTTTTTTGTTGTTGTCGTTTCTATTAATTTTGTGCAGGTATTCGCGTTTTAAAGGGTGGCTTTAGGTTGAAAGCTACCGTGGTTGTGGGACCCTTATTTTTTGTGGGTCTTGATTGTATATTTTGTGCGAATATTAGCTAAGGAAGGAAATGAACTTTCATTTATCCTGTTAATACGATAAATCACTCACTCGTAACCCTTCCACTTTACGTCGTTGTCGTTGGGTGGAAGCTGGTAGGTTTAATTCCGACTCTCCCTTCTTGAGCTGGTCTGATGTAGCATAGAAAATTGATAATGTAAGTACAATTTTTCGTCGTTTTACTGTTACACGGGCCATTATTGAAAACCGAGCGGATATCTTACCTGACCGTCGTCAATCTACGGATGAGGAAGAGTTGATTTGAAAGGGGGATTCATCGATCTTGTGGGTTTTAGTACCCCTAATTATTGGGGTTCATTTCTATATGTAAATAATGTTGCGCGCTTTGTATAAAGGCTTATGAGTGTGATTGGGACGTGTGAATGAACATGACTCAGCTCTAAGCACGCTGGTGCATCAGGGAGTCTTGTTTGAAATACTCAACTAAGGTTAATTACACAACACTCTCACGCTTTCAAACACAGTAGAGCTATGATTAGTGATTAAACCCTAGTTTGTTTAACCATTCACACCTACTAACCACCTTTTTTCACTATTTTCAACACTGTCATTTCGCACTTTTGCATGTCAACTTCCACTTACTTCTCCTCTTAAAAGGGCTCCGCGACAGCGGGTCCAGAGCCCCTCCCCCCACGCACGTAGGGACCGCTGCTCTGGGGCAAGGTGGAACTTCTGTCCCTCCCGGGGGACATCTGTCTAACCCTTCTCTTGTTGGAGGAGTGCCAGTGGTGTCGATTGATGTATGATTCAGTGTTTATGTAAATAGTTTTCTTAATTGGCTAATTCCTCACTCTCCCATTCTAGATAGTTAAACGGAGAGAGGGATTGGGAAATGTAGGAGGAGCGATAGGATACCTGAGCTATCGAATGGTGTGATTCCTAGAGGCG
>JABUQX010138563.1:0-2500 GCA_015478945.1 Trachelipus rathkii
ATCCACTTTATAAACTATAAAAGAAATCTTTCATAAACACTCAATCATATAATATAAATATGTTTTTATTTCAATATATTCCATTATATTAATATAATTAATTAATTATAACTCTTAATTTGGCTTTGATCTTGAGCTTGACGATGATGTGCGTTATTATGATGAGTAAGAGAGTGTACGCAAATTTATGGTGCCGGTAGAGCGGTGCGGCTGGTGAAGCTGCACTGTACAGCCGATGCTGCGGTAGACAAGTGTGCGGTTGCCGCACTTGAGAGCACAAAATATGAAGCGCAGGTTGCTCGTGTGGTGGGCGTTGTGGTCGATAGAGTATTATGAGTATATGAGGGTGGTGCGAGTGTAGTATGCTAGGTATGACATACGAGCTCTCACTTATCTACCGGTGTCACGGAGTACGGTGCGAGTAGCGTACAAAATCTACGGTGACATGGCCAACTAACTAGTATTCATAAAAACTCACCTACATTTAAGGACATTTGAAATTATATATATATTAGTATATATATATATTATATAATATATATTATAATATATATATTAATATTATATATATTATTATTAATATATATATTAATATATAATATATATATATTTAATTATATATATATAATATATAATATATATATATATATATATTAATATATTATATATATTAATATATATATATTAATATATATATATAATATATATATATATATATGATCATAAGAGTGGGCAGCGAGTAAACTAAATAATAAATGTTATTCAGAGCGAATATAAATCTCGAGATAAATCGATAACGAATAACTCTTATACATATACGATAACTCGAGATATACCTACGAATATACATATTCGAGTGATAAAATTATCATAGAGCACGATTAAAGGCTGATAACCGATAAATCGAGATAAAATCCCAATTTTTAACACATGTATTATCATTTAATTATAAATATAAATGGTTTTAAAAGAAAATCACACGACTATTGTTATTTTATAAGAAATTGTTAAAAAATAAAATTTATTATCAATCATTACTTATTCATCACGTAATTTATTTAAGATTATAAATATATAAAATTCAGTATATTTCTTTAAACCGAATACATACGTTACATAGAAAAATATGGGAATGTTGCTTACTTTATGTTTATTATATATATATAACTTTGATAAACTATTTTAGGAATATCTTTTATTATAAAATAAATTTAAATATTTTATTATCCTTTTGCTTCTACAGTGATTTATTATTATATTGATAAATACAATGAGACTTTACTATTTATACCATATATTATGAATTAATGACTCTCGATGTTGTAAAATGTCTCTACACATACATGCTGAGTAGATTAAAGAAAGCCTATAAGTATATGAGTAGGTTATATACACGGTATTGAAATAATATCAAAGATAATTAGCAAATCTGTCTCAGATGTTTACCTCACCATTTTATATTCATACATTCACACAACTATATTATAGAGGAATATCTTCAGGTTGTCTGAGCTTTTCTGCAGTTCAATTTTATGATTCTCAGACTTTCATAAGAGACAGGCAAAGCATATATGACCAGGTTCTATATTCGATTCAAGATCTTAGGAGCAATTTCCCTTGAGAGTGTATCTAGTAGATATCAACGTTATTGCCCAAGAGACAAATTGAGAAGTCCTTTCTCCTAAGCTCTACAGTGTCGTCGAGCGACGTCACGATCGAGGCTTCTAGCTAGGTAGGTCACTCCTCTAATTTTTAATGCAGTCTAGCGAGTTATTCAGAACGATTCATGTTACGTTCGAACCTCGCAATCTAACTCTTCACGAGAGCCAGCTCATGTCTCCAAGAGCGCACTGACACTTTCTGCTTTTAAATGCCATATATGGATCTTATCTTTGTAAAAGTCTCTCATTTCACACGCAGCAATCAGGAGGAAAGGACTTAGAGCAGATGGACCAGAAGAATTCTCAGACATTTCTTTCCACAGTGGCATACCGGAGAGAAACTCTCTGATCTAGATCACAGTCGTTCACGAGCAGAGAAAGCTCATCTGTACCAGCAGAATGGTATGCCTAAAGAAACTAGGCAGATATTTTGTCAATACTCTCTAGATTCTTCTGACAAAGTGCAACTCCATGCTTTTTTGGCCACATATGAAGAGAGTGTGGAGAACTAGGAGGAGAGAGCCAGGATATGAGATACTAGTGGTGACTCTACCGAGTGTGATTTTTGAGATTTCTCACATCTATCAACATTACAACGGAGACTGGTGCTATTCGAAGCCTGATAATTGAAAAAGGAGATATATATTTATTTTTAATTCCAGTTATACTCGATATAGGTATACACTTTTCTGCATGTACGCACAAAACCTTATAATGTATAGAAAAGAATAAAAATGGAGATGTGAAATACACCACATCGTGCTTTGCACATGTGCTGTAACTAATGATTGTAGTCTATTTTTTTGACTCTGTTGACTCTTAAGCATTTTAATTCTGCA
>JABUQX010138563.1:7500-12500 GCA_015478945.1 Trachelipus rathkii
AGCATATCAATTGTAACTATTCTTAGTTACTAATCACCAGTGAAAAATCAATATATAAAGCGTGCTATTGGCATAAATTATACTATTACTCAGGAAAACCACAAAAATTCAGGAAAATTATTGAAGCCGGAACAATTGTTAATTGTTAATTGATAGGACACAACTACTAACATGGATAATTTTACTAAAAATGCCTACCACTTACCTAATGCAGCGTAACTTATAGTACTATATAAATCATTTTGGAAGGACATTGTATATATATATATATAAGGGTTTTGGGTATTACTGGAAGACTGATGAAAGCGCACAATTTACCAGCTTTAAGAGGAAGAACATAGATTTTAATGATTTTCTTTTAGAATACTTTTAATAAATAGATGTATATAAGAATACTTTCTTGAAAACTTTTGGAGTGTTAAGTTTGTGATAACAAAGTGACTCGATTTGTCAAGCTGTATTTTTTTGGAACGATAAATTTTATAATAATTGTTTGCCATAAATTTGTATATATTTTAACGTAGGAATAAACGTAGTAATGTGTATGGAATGTTTTATAAATTTTAATACGTGAATTTTTATACCATATTTTATAAGTATTACTAGAAGACTGATGAAAGCGCACAATTTACTAGTTTTAAGAGGAAAAACATAGATTTTAATGATTTTCTTTTAGAATACTTTTAATAGATAGATGTATATAAGAATACTTTCTGAAAAATTTTTATAGTGCTAAGTTTGTGATAATAAAGTGACTTGATTTGTCAAGCTGTATTTTTTTAGAACGATAAATTTTATAATAATTGTTTGTCATAAATTTTTATCTATTTTAACGTAGGAATAAATAAATATTGCTGGAGTGTGGGTTGACCTTTATATTTTTTATATTTTTGTATTTTGGTATTTTTGTTGGCGTTGTCGTGGGGAGAGGGAGGAGGGGGAGGTGTGGGAGTGGATTTAAATTGATAGTTGTTTTTATATTTTTTTATTTTTTTTTTGTATATTATTTTAACGTATTTTGGTGTTGTTGGTGTGGGTTGGTGAGCGGGGTGGTAGCCCTAGGTTGTGGGAAGCACCTAAGGTGGGGGGTCCCGTAAAGCGTACAGCCTGATTGATTGACTTATATATAGAAGTAGAGAGAGATGGGGAGGAGAGTGGTAATTAGGGTGGGGTGTATGAATGTGAGGGGGGTAAACGAGGATTTGAAGAGGGAGGAAGTGGGACTGATGTTTGAGGAAAAAAGGATAGATGTGTTAGGAATAACAGAAACTAAGTTGAAGGGAAAGAGGGAGTTGGATTTCGGCAAATACAAGGGTATGGTATCGGGGGTGAGCGAGAGAGTGAGGGCGAGGGAGGGGGTGGGAATAGTTATGAGGAAAGAGATGTGGGACAAGGTGAGGGTGTGTAAACAGGTGAGTTCTAGGTTAATGTGGGTAAAAGTGAAATTCGGGGGGGAAATGTGGGTGTTTATTTGTGCATACGCACCAGTGAATGGAGCGAGAGAGGAGGAGAGAGAAAGATTTTGGGGAGAATTGAATGAGTGTTGGGAGAGTTTTGGGGTAAATGAAAAAATTTGTCTATTGGGAGATTTGAATGCTGGAGTGGGAAGGGAGGAGGTAGGAAGAATAATTGGACCTTTTGGGGTAGGAGAGAGGAATGTGAATGGAGAAAGTCTGATAGAGTTGTGTGTTGAAAGAAGAATGATAGTGGGGAATACGTGGTTTAAAAAAAATGATAATCATAAGTATACATGGAAGAGTGAGATAACGGGGGGGGAGGGCGATACTTGATTATGTGTGTGTAAATGGGAAAGATAGAGGTAGATTATTAGATGTAAATGTGTTTAGAGGGGCAGGGAGGGGGATATCGGATCACTATTTGGTGATTGCTAGGATAAGGGGGGGGGGGAGAGGAGATGGTGAGGGAAAGAGGAGAAAAGAGGAGAGTGGAAGTGATAAAGGTGGAAAAATTGGAGGAGATAGCATGTAAGAGGGAGTTTAGGAGAGGTATGGAGGACAAGTGGAGAAACGTGAGAGGGACGGGAATTGGGGAGGTGGAGGGGGAGTGGAAGAGATTTAGAGAGGCAGTATGTGAAGAGGCTAGAAGGGTATGTGGAGTAAAAAGGGTGGGTGCAAGCAGAAGGAAAGGGAGTGAGTGGTGGAGTGAGGAGGTGAAGGAGGTGGTGAAAAGGAAAAAGGAGGCTTATGTGAAATGGTTGGGAGGTAGGGGAGAAGATAGTTGGGAGGAATATAGAAGGGTTAGAGTGGAAGCAAAGAGGGCGGTGGAGAGGGCGAAGAGAAGAGCAAAAGAGGAATGGTGTAGAAAAGTGACGGAAAATTTTGAATCGGGGAATAAGATGTTCTGGAAAGAGGTTAATAAAAAAAGGAAGAGGAAAGAGGGGTTGGGGGAGAGGATTAAGGGAGGAGATGGGGATTGGATAGGAGGAGGGGATAGGGTGAGGAAGAGATGGGGGGAGTATTTTAGTGGACTGTTGAATGAAGGGGGAGGGGTAGGGGAGGAAGATATGCAAGAGGTGAGGATGGGAAATGAAGGGGGGAGGGAGGGGGAGGATGAAATTCAAATGGAGGAAATTATTAGGGCTGTGAATAAAGGAAAAAAAGGGAAGTCTGCAGGCTTGGATGGGGTGAGAATGGAAATGTTGCAGAAGGGAGGTAAATGCGTGGAGGAATGGTTGTATAGGTTATATAACATATGTTGGAGGAGTGGTGAGGTACCACAGGATTGGGAGGATGGATGTTTGGTTCCCCTGTATAAGGGGAAAGGGGATAGGATGGATTGTGGGAATTATAGAGGTATATGTCTTTTAAGTGTGGTAGGAAAAGTGTACGGAAGAATATTGATTGAGAGAGTGAGAGGTTTAACGGAGGGGAGAGTGGGGGAAGAACAAGGAGGATTTAGGGAGGGAAGAGGGTGTGTGGACCAAGTGTTCACACTAAAGATGCTTGTAGAGAAAAGTATTGAGAGGAAAGGGAAAGTGTATGGATGTTTTTTAGATTTAGAGAAAGCATATGATAGAGTGAATAGGGGTGAAATGTGGAGGGTTTTGGAGGAAAATGGGATGGGGGGTAATTTAGGGAAAGGTATTAGGGCTTTTTATAGGAATAGTAGAATGTGTGTGAGAGTGTTAGGAGGGGAGAGTGAGATGTTTGGGACGGTGTGTGGATTGAGGCAGGGGTGTGTAATGTCGCCATGGCTATTCAATTTGTTTATGGAGAGTGTGTGCAGAGGAATGGTGAGGGAGGGGAGGGGGTGGAATTGATGAATGGGAATGATAGAAGGGAAGTGAACATGATACTGTTTGCGGATGATACTGCCCTAGTGGCGAAGAACGCGGAAGGGCTGAGGTATTTGGTGGGGGAGTTTGAGAGGGTGTGTGGACAAAAGGGGCTTAAAATAAATCCAGGTAAGAGTAAAGTGTTAGTGTTTGAGGAGGAGGAAGGTGAGGAGGGGGAGGGGTTGGAGGTTAGAGTAGGGGGGGTAGTATTGGAAGAAGTAAAGATTTTTAGATACTTAGGGATGGAGTTGGGTAAGGGGGGAGGGATGAAGGAGGAGATAGAACATAGAATTGGTGAAGGAATGAGGGCTTTGAGTGGTCTGAGAGAAATATGGAAAGGGGGGGATCTATCACGGAAAGTTAAGATGAGTATGTTCGAAAAAATCTGTGTACCAGCGGTGCTGTATGGGTGTGAAACGTGGGGATTGAATGCTAGGTCCAGGAAAAAGTTGGAAGTATTTGAGATGAAAGGGTTGAGAGCGGTTTGTGGGGTTAGCAGAAAGGAGAGGATTAGGAATAGGGTGGTGAGGGAGAGGTGTGATTGGAGGAAGTGGTTTGGTGGGAAGAGCGGAGAAGGGAATGTTAAGATGGTATGGGCATTTAGTGAGAATGGAGGAGCAGAGAGTGGTTAGAAGAGTTTGGGAGGCGGAGGGGATAGGAAGGAGAGGAAGGGGGAGACCAAGAAGGAGGTGGATGGATGGAATAAAGGAGATGTTGGAGGAGGGAGGGATGGGGGAGGAAGAGGGTAGGGAGTTGGCGAGGGATAGAGGGGAGTGGAGGAGGTGGGTGAGGGCGAGATGAGGGGGGGTGTGAATGAGGAAGGCTGTACGCACCACTACCCCGCTCAAGCGGGACAAAAGTGCTAGTGTAATAATAATAATAATAATAATATATATAATATATATATATATATATATATATATATATATATATACTTATTTTTTGTATAAATATATAATATATATATATATATATACGGGTAAATAAAGAAGTGTATAGTTAAGATGGTGCTGTCGCGATTTATCGCCTCGCGTTGCACATTAATTGAAAGCAACTTACTCTTGATAAGATCAGTATATCGCCTATCGGGGAAATGAATAAGATCGACAGCGAAATTGATTAATACCGTGCAGGTATTGTATGAAATAAGTGTTTAGATTAAAATGGATTTCAAACATGTAAGCGGTAAGAATAGGAAGAAGAACGAGTATCGAGAGTTGACAGGTGGACCTGTCGCTCAGACTCAAGATTGTGTTGGATAAAACTAGAGACGATATAAATATGAGATAAAGAATATCGCCTGTACGCTTATTAAAATTTTTATGTAATGTTCTTTTAAAGCTCAATTTCGATAAGGTTTTCTCAACTCATTATGAATCTGCAGAATAATCTTTATTGAAATAATATAATATAATAATATTATGTAGTAAAGTAGTAGAGTAATATGATCACTTAAGAGTACGATCAGTATATATGTAATAGTAGTATTATATATATAGAGTTATATATATTATAATACTATATAGTATATTATATATATATATATATACATATATATATATATATATATATATATATATATATAATAGATTATAATATAATATATAAGTATAACTATATCTGATTAATATATATAGATATATAATTATATATATATATAATATAATATTATAACTATATATATATATTAAATATAATATATATA
>JABUQX010138563.1:22500-24167 GCA_015478945.1 Trachelipus rathkii
AAAGCCAAAGATAAAGGTTAAAAAAGGATTTGAAATGAAATCAAAGAATTAGTTAATTACAATTTATCAACATAAAAATATAAATATTAGGTTCTGGCCTTCTGCAGCATTTGTATGTTCCCCTTCATAAACATGAGCATATTAAAGTTTTCATCTGACAGAGAATTGTAAAGTTTTCATCTGACAGAGAATTCCTCTTGGCTCTGTAGATATCTTTTCCAAGGGAGAACAATCGCTCCACCGCAGCGCTAGACGGCATTGCAGTATTGTACCTTATAAAGAGATCAATGAGCACCTTCTCATTGTTAAAAGCTAGGTCTGACAGACTGTCTGTCGATTTCGCCTGCAGCCACTTATTTACAATGAGAGCAGCTTTACTTTTGATTGATCTTTGATGACGTTGACCTTGAGTAAGTTCAGTGTAATCATCAGCATCATAGATGCTTGAGTAGTAGTCCTTCTCTTCCATGTCCTCTCCCTCGCTGCTGCTGGTACTGTTGGCGTTCTAGAGTTCGGTACGCCGCAATAACTCTTCCACCTTCTTCTCCATCAGGGCCTTGACCTCTGACTTTTTGGTCATTGTTTCTTCAAAAGCCCTCATCCACATCAGGCGAAACTTGGGGTGGAAGGCAGTGGCCAGAAGGTACTCCTCATCTTCAAAGGTGCTGGAGAACCTCTTGTCTATGGCGTCAAGGAGGGTATTGACCAGAGGGTCGCAGAACTGGAGATTGGGGACTACATTCACTACACTAATAAGCATAAATAAAAAAAATCACCGACAACGCTGGAAACGTATCATTTTTAAAGTTTTAATTAAAATGTTTACTCATTATGACGCCACTGGCCTGGTAAGAGTTGCCAGGTGACGATTATCGTTATATAGATTTCTATATCGTTATAAAATATATATATATATATATATATATATATATATATATATATATATATATATATATATATATATATATATATATATATATATATATATATATATATATATATATATATATATATATATATATGTGCACTTTCGCTCTTTAGTCCGCTAGTCCGCTAGTCCGCTCCGAGCGGACTACCAGAATAGGTGCGGACTAGCGGAGGTGCGGAGTCGTCAGGAAATTAGCGGACTTGCACGTGCGGATCAAAAAAAGTTTCCGCTCTTTTGGTCCGCACCTTTTTAAAAAATGAAAATATAGTTTAC
This sequence comes from Trachelipus rathkii, assembly GCA_015478945.1. Classification (NCBI taxonomy): domain Eukaryota; kingdom Metazoa; phylum Arthropoda; class Malacostraca; order Isopoda; family Trachelipodidae; genus Trachelipus; species Trachelipus rathkii. The sequence goes on from JABUQX010138563.1 coordinate 23,702, forward strand.
TTATTAAGAATTCTTATTGGTTATAATAAAGAATATAATTTTTATTTTAAGTTTATAACTAATTATACTTTTAGTCTAAGACTTATTGTTTTTTAATAATTAAACTTCCAAAAATAATCTCAACCTCCTTAAAGGTACCATATATAATAAATAACATTTAAATTGATTTTATAGACTGAATGGCTATTACCCTCATCTATAAATTTAATTAATTATATTATTACTATAATAACTAGGCAATATCTAAATCAATTCTGTGTAAAACCCAAATATATATATATAATATATATATATATATATATATATATATATATATATATATATATATATAATAATATATATATATATATATATAATATATATATATATATATATTAATATATAAATATTATAAGGTTTTTACACAGAACTGATTAAACATATATACATATATTAATAATATATATATAATATATATATTATATAT